>VZTV01048977.1:0-16986 GCA_013400875.1 Anhinga rufa
CACCCCTCATCCTGCACCCCTCAGCCTCAGCCTCAGCCTGCACCCTGCACCCTGCACCCCTCAGCCTGCACCCCTCAGCCTGCACCCTTCAGCCTGCACCCCTCGGCCTGCATCCCTCAGCCTGCGTCCCTCAGCCTGCACCCTGCACCCGGCATCCCTCAGCCTGCATCCCTCAGCCTGCACCCTGTACCTCTCAGCCTGCACCCTGCATCCCTCAGCCTGCATCCCTCAGCCTGCACCCTGTACCTCTCAGCCTGCACCCTGCACCCCTCACCCTGCACCCTGCATCCCTCAGCCTGCACCCAGCATCTCTCAGCCTGCACCCTGCCTCCTGTACCCTGCATCCTGTGCTCTGCATCATGAATCCTACACTCTGCATCCTGCACCTTATACCCTGTGTCCTGCATCCTGCACCCTTCACCCTGCGTCCTGTGCTCTGCACCCTCCATCGTGCACCCTGTACCCTGCATCCTGTGTTCTGTATCGTGTACATTGCACCCTTCATCCTGCACCCTGCTCTGTGCACCCTGCAGGCAACCTGTGCTGGGCTGTACAGGCAGTGCTGGGGTGAGCAACGCTGGCTGGGGTGTGTGAGCAGTGCTGGGGTCTGTGGCCTGGGCAGAAACTGGGGGGCAGATGCACTCCCAGCAGGGTGTTTGCAGATGTCCCCCCCTTTGCAGAAGCCCCCACTGCAGACCAGCTGTGCAGCACAGCAACGCCCTGGGGAGCTGACGGGCGCCTGGGTAACTCGTACCTCCCCATATACACCTTGGGCAAGTGACACTTGCCAATGTACCATGGTCCTCACAGCCTGCAGGGACACGCTCAAACCTTTCCCATGATGAGCTTTGCCTTTTGCATGTCCCACCATTTCAGGAGAGTGGGAAACCCCTGTGCCTGCTGCAGCCGGCCGGTCCCCCCCGGGCTGTAACTGCTGGCCTCATCTGCGGGCAGCTCCTCATGAAATGCCCAACCAGAGCAAGTCAGCGGGAGATAAACCCAAGGCACTGGCTGCATGAAATGTGCCCTTGGCTCCCGAATGCCATCCCTAGCTGGGGAGCCTCTGTGAGGATGAGGATGGCTCTGCGGAGCCAGCAGCACCCACTCTGGTTCCAGCAGTGACATAGCAGCAGCTGGAGGTGACACAGTGACAGGGTGTCCCGCTCAGGACAAGTCTCCGGCTGAGCCAGCAGCAAGTCTCTAGCTACCAGCCTCGTCCCTGGGATTTTCTCTGGAACAAGAAATCCTTGTTCTTTCTTTCGGCTCTCCAGCTGTATCCAAACCGCTCCAGTGTGACGCTGCTGGAACGACCCACGGCGAGCGCTGATGTGCTTCCCTGGCCTTGACTTGGGAAGGTCTGGATTGCACAGGGGTTCGCTACAAGATTTATTTTCATGTCATGCCTCCTATCTGTTATTTATTTAAATATGAATAATCTTCACTTGCTGTTTTCTTTAGGAGACATTTCAAATTGCAAAAAGCAAATACACCTCAATGTAGTGATCATTGCACCCTAAAAAAATTACTAGGGAAACTGAGGCAGGGTGAGTCGGGTGACTCTGGCTGTGCCACTACGGTTGCCAAGCCACGCCACCTCTGGCATCCTTTGATTTTGGGTTTCAGAGGAGAAAAACCTCCCCACGGCGGGTTATTGCCTGTATGATGCGACTGTCCCATCTGACTGTATTTATCTGACCATGTTTGTCCAGCTGCGGAGCACCCCAAGCAGAAGTTCAAGCCACAGAGAAGCCTGGCTGCTATTGCAAGCACTGGCTGTATATTTTAATGCAATTTAAACCCCCCCTGATGTATTGATGGCAAAAAAAAAAACCCTAAGCACGATGTGAGTGAGGCTTGTGGGCAGAGATGCCAAGTTCGGCCGGGGCCCTTGCAATCCCCTCCCAGTGCGTGTCATGGGAATGGAGAGTTGTGTCTGTTCTGCGTGTGCTTGTTAGCAAGTAAGGTCCAGTTCTGAGTCCAAACGTGCTGTCATCTGCAGGCAGGGAGATGGGAAGCAGCCCCTGCGGTGGGCATCACCACTGAGCTCACCCGAGGCCGCGGGAGAGGCTGCAGGGAGCGTCCTGTGGAGGCACACGCTGCTGGTCAGCCCCGAATTACGCTTGGGATTCCCCGGCCATGGCTTTGCTTCACGGGTCTGATGGAAAAGGGATGCACCAAGGAGAGCTTGCGTACCTGGGGTGTGCAACAGCGGCGCAGAGCCAGTGATGGTCTCAAACCTTCCTATTTACGGTGGCTGTTGCTTCCGAAGGGAAACGTCCCCATGCTGTGCATATGCTCTGCAGCAGCAGCTATACTTTTGGGAGGCTGGTTGAGTATTTTAGAAATACACAGCAGGGTCTGGTTGCTCCAGCTCTACTAGTGATGACGAGCCACAGGCTCTCTCCAAAGTGTGCCTGGTTTAGATAGCATTTTTGGCTTCCAGGTCCTGGTGGCTTCAGCAAACAGTCCATTCACAGGCATAGGACAGCCCGCAGCACTCACAGCCACTTTGGTTCAGAAGTGGAGCGGCCCTTTTCATTCTAATTTTCTGGGTGAATAATTCATCAGCAAATATCTGCCATCTTTCTCTCAGCAGAAAACAGCCCTGGGTTGGGTTCCCTCCTCCCCGTCGTGCACCTGAGTTGCAGCCCCAGCCTGCAGAGCAGGAGCAGACCGTGCACAGGCCAGGAACTCCACATGCCGGCACCGGCACTATCTACTGATGTGGCTTTAATTGCTCTGATTTGCTCTGCCTGGAGGGAGGCGCCTCAGAATGATGGGTGTGGGGGAAATAAGGGTAACGTGGGCAATTGGGGAACCCAGGCAAAGTCACTTAATAGTTTGCTTTACAAAAAGATGTGTGATCACTGTGTGGCCAAATTAAACTGAATTTAAACCCAGGGATGGGAACAGTGCCCTCCTGGAGCTGCTCGGGTCATCCACGGGGTTAGGACGGTGCAGAGGGCGGCCCCCCAGCAACACCCAGGTCCAGGGCGATGGGGACAGCCACAGCCCCGAAACCCTGCCCACCCATGCCTCAGGCAATGCCAGCGCTGCCAAGGGCTCTGCAGCATCACTTTGTTCTCTTTAATGCATGGTCTCCCATGTTTTTTATTTTATTCATGGGATTAACACATCAGGCAGCAGCCGGACTGGCTTCTGCTCAAAAGAGGAGGGGAAAGCGTTTACATAATTCATTTAAATGAGGCAACTGGGGAAATCCAAATTGGACTTCCAGCATATTTACAGTGCCACGCAGAGCCCCATGATCCGCATCTGGAGCCATTAATGCCTCCCAGACGGACCACAGAGCATGTATAATTAATTGTGGAGCAAAGCCATTGCCCAGCCTCCAAAGATAACGCTCAGAGGCAAAGGCAGCATCTCCCAGTGCTGTCTCCCCTGAGGCATGGATTTATTTCAGTGGGTCTTTTCTCCTCCCCAAGAAGTTCAACCAACCTTCCTTGGGGCAGGAAGATGCTGCGGAGTCGGTGGGGTTAAAGCAGCAGGAGGAATAAGCTGAACTGGGCTGTGAAATCACGGTTGCTTGGTTGGGCTTGTGGGCAAGCATCATCTGCGAGGATTCCTCGGCGTGTGTCTGAGCCCAGCAGAGCCCCACAGCGATGGGCAGGCGTCAGGGCTGAGCCCTGGCTGGGGAGGGGGCAAGAGGGACCCCATGGAGGGAAAAATCCCACTACAGCGGGGAGCAAATGGCCCAGCACCAGTTAGCCCCAAATATCCCCGTTTTGTTTTGCAGAGACATGGACCAAGCATCCCATGGTCCAATGCATGGGGAGGTTTGCTGCTGGGGGAGGCACCAGGGGTGCTCCAGGGGACCTGGCCCCATGCTCAGCCCCCTCCCTGCCCTCAGAGAATCTCTCCCTGTGGTTTCCAGTCCATGAAACCCGGCTGAGGTTGCTCCCTTGGGTTCCCTCCAGCTGCAGCGCCCAGAGGCAGATCCTGCTCTGACCCAGGCTGGCTGCCAGCTGTGGTCCAGGGTGGTGGTTTGTGGGTTTCTAAGAAGGTGCCCCCGGCCTTGCACGGGGACACAGGGGCACCTCAAACCACTCAAACACTTTATTTCTAAAACCCTGGAGTGGGGAGTGACTCCTCTGCCTCCCTGCTGCTTTCTGGAGCTGCTTTCTCTACCTTCAGCACTGCTTTGAAGAGCAAAGGAGGGATGCAAAGGAAGACAGGGAGTAAAAAAAAATAAAATCAAGCTTGAACCCTGCTGCTAGAGAAACATCTGTATCTATAAATATCTGCTGATGTGAGTGGGAACAGACTGTATCTCCAGCAGCTCCCTAAGGCAGCGGAGCAGCCTCGCCCCGGCTAACCTCATTCCAACACATGCTCCTGTAACACAAGGCACTATAGCTTTGCAGGCGTTTTTCAGGGATAAAAAAAAAAACAAACCCAAAACTTGTCATTTAAAACAAAGAAATAAATGAGTGTTGTCTTCTTGTTTGCAGCTTGGTCACGGGGAGGGTGAGCCATGGCCCTGGGGGACGTGACCGGCTCTCTGGGGTGCAGCAGGGCTGTCCCGCTGCTCCTCGCTGGGACACGATGTCCTGCTGCCGGTCCCCCCCTGCTGTCACCCCTTTCAGTGACCTTCTCCATCCCTCCAGCCTGGCTCACGTATGCTCAGAGAAACCCGTATCAAGTGCAGACTTGCTTCTCCACCACGCACAAACCCTCCCGCAGCCACGGCAGCCCTGGGGCAGGGAGATGCTTACCCAGATGGGAAACCACTGAGCTGCTGGGTAGATCCATCCCTGCCCTGGCTCTGCAGGAGCCCAGCACCAGCCCTGGGGCAGGCAGGATGGGATGGTGGCTGGGAGGACACAGTCCCCTGCGGGCTCGAGCTGGCCCACGGACATGCTGGTGCCGAAGAATTTCCGCAGCAGGGTTTTGCTCTGCAAGCACTGACCATCACCACTCCAGGTTACTCCCACCGGGGAGATGTCCCTCACTGTCCAGGTGGGAACAGGAGGGGGTTGTCGGAGCCCACTACCACATCGGTCGGGATGTCCCGTCAGAAGTGCTCTTAAGGCAGGTGTGTCCCACACCCCAAACAGCTCACACCGTACAACGGCCAGGGGCTCCCAGGGGCCTGAGCCCTTTCCAGATGTGTACGTGACCTCCTGCTGCCCACAAGCCATGTCTGCTGGTGCAAGAAAGGGAATGAGACCGGGACCTTTCCCTGGTGCGGGAGTTGCTGAAGCCTCAGCTGCAGAGAGGTCCCTGCAAGCTCTTGCTGGTGCTGTGGTGGGTTTCTGCTGGTGAGGAGCATACGATGCTGAGGTTTTCCAGATCCCTAACTAGAATTAACACTGGGCCAGAGACATGGAGCCAGCTCTGAACACCCCCAAATCCTTGTTCAGACCACATGGAGTCAGCAAAGGGGGAGATGAGTTTGCTTGGACTCTGCAGTCCTCCCCGTTGCCCATGCAGGTGGTTGGGGGAGTGGGTACATACGGGGCACCCCAGAGCGCCTCCAGGCAACAGCCACAGGATCAACCCACATTGCTCAGTTCCCCATAAAGTAAATCCCATCCTTCATCCCTTCTCAATAGCTGGAGCCTGCATACTGCAAGAGGTTATAGGGTGTCTTCTTTCCCATCTCCATGGCCTGTTTGGGGCTGCGCAGCTCCCTGTGACACTCCATGGGGTGGCCCCATGAGGCTGCTCTCTGGAGGCCTTTTCTCCAAGCCACACAGCACCGCTGTTGTGCTTTTGTGCTAGCATCATCTATGTTATCTGCGCCTCGACTGGGGCCATAAGCCCCCAAGCATCCCCTCAAGCGCAGCGCCATTTGGCTCAAGGAAGGGGGTGGCTGAGCCCCCCAGCTCAGAAATCCCAGGGGGCTGAGCAAGGAGTGGAAACATTTGCTCTGACAGAGGCTTGCACCTTTGGCTCTTTCAGCTGGGTCCCATTTCCACTTTTTTTTTCTGGCTTCCCTCCTCCCAAAATGCCGGTGAGGCAACAACACATCATGTCCCAGCTTTGCAAGGACTCAGCTCGCTCCAGGTCCTGGAGAAACCGCATCCCGGAGAGCATCCTCCCAGCCGGCCCGCTGCCGCCCGTCACGTAGGGCTGCTGCAGATGTCCCCGCCACCCTGCGCGGGAGGCGCTGGGGACCCTTGGAGCTGCGTCTGTGTCAGCGATGAAGGCAGCGGTGTGGGAAGCACAGGCTGCCCTTACATCACCCTCCTCCATGGAGTCTTCTCAGGAGCACCGGGGCAGTTTTGTTTTGGTTTTTTCCTTTTTTTTCTTTATTTCCCCCGCCCCCCCATCTCCCTGTAACAACTAGGACTTTTCATAAGCCACATCCCTCCCCCTCTTTTCCTCTCTGACTCATTGCCTTCTGCCCTTGCAGCCAGGGATGTGCAGCTCCCCACGTCCCACAGCAGTACTCTCCCACCGGCCGCTGGTCCGCAGCAGTAACGCCGACAGTGCAGCCCAGGAGGGGCCATCCCGGGGCGAGGCACAACGAGGGACTTAGTGTAACAAAGCGAACATTTTCTTCCTTTTTGTACTAATTCTAGCAGTGAAATTCAATGCAAAAAATAAACTTCCTCACCCGAAAGATGTTCCCACAGTCTCCCCTGGGCTGGGAGAGGGGTTGGCTGCTGAGACCTGGAGTGATGGGGATGGCAGAGACCTGGTGTTTGCCCCCGAATGGCAGCCTGACCTCACTGGCAAGTGCTGCCACATTGCAGCCCCGTGCTTCATCCTTTCTCCACACCGGTGTCAGTGACCTGCAAAGCCTACGGAGGAAAAGCACCTGAAGGCTGGAGCTTTTTCTGTCCCCAGGCCCTCCAGCCACTGTTGCAGCAGTTTTACTTGGGCAAAACAGCAGGAAACAAAACCCCTCCTGCCCCCAGCCCCTTCCCTGCACCTCCCCTTGGCTATAAAGGGTGCAACGATCCCTAAACACAGTTGACTCCTCTTTGAGCATCACATACCAACCCTACCTCTAATCCCAGCACCCCACCCCAGCCCAGACCCACTAGCCTCATTAAGGGGAGTTCATACCCCATTAAATGGGGTTAAACAACCTGGAGAAGTGGCCAGTGCTGCAGAGAAAGCCAGGCCAGTGCTGGGGCTGTAAACTGGTATTTGTGACACCCAAAACCGCATGGGATGACCCCTTGCTGTGGCGTAGCTCACCCTGGAGCTGCGGCAGTGGGAGCGCACTGAACTCGGCGTTGAACACACATGGGTCCATCGCTCCACAGCGCTTCAGTCCCATCCCAGCATCAAATGCAGGTGGGCATTCAGTTAATCATCAGCATGATTTGGGTCAGTAATAAGTAAGGTAATAACACAACTCGCGGGTCTGTCACAGGAACACTCCTGGCCAGCAAACAGGCTGCGTTGTGCTCAGAGGAACATCTGCAGCACCGTTTCTTCGTGCTGCTGCAAACAGCTTTTGTGCTGAAAAATGAGCTTCAAAGGGAATTGTTGCAGTTTCATTAAGTTGGAGGAAATTTGATTAAATAAACAAACAAAATGGCCTTTCAGCTGAAAGGAATCGCTCCATATGCAGAGCTCCTGCCAGGCAGGCCTCCCCGCTCCCCCATACAGGGGAGGGAAGGGACCGAGCCTGGGCTGGTGGCATCTCCCCATCCTGCTGCTCTCTGTCATCACGTGGACCTCTGGGAGTGGGAATCCCCCCAGGCTGCTCGGTGCTGCTCACACTTGTAATCAGACACAACCTGAGCTTGCACTTAATTAGCACAATTTGTTGCTTGGGCTAAGTAAGGAAATGCCACTAATCCCTGCGAAGGAGCAGCTGAGCACACACAGCCTCTCATCCACCTTCTCCCAAAGGCTGGTTATATCACCTGCAGGGCAAACCCCAGTGCAGGTGGCAGGGCTGTTCGAACACAGGGGGACTGGCAGCTGGTGGAGAACTACTCTGTCATGGGGATATTGATGCACGGCGGAGCTGGGGTGGCTGCTGTATGAGAGAGTTGTATTAGTCCTGGAGGTTTGCTAGGGGCGGGAAGGGAGCACACACGTGCCCAGAGGCAGGGACCAATTTCTGCTCAGCTCTGTGCCTTTTCTGTCATTTACGTGGTTTGCAGGAGGTCAGGCAGGGGAATGGGCAGGCGTACAAGACAGGAGTTGAGACAGGACAGCTTGGAGGTTCACATAAAAGTGCAGGCGTATCCTAGTGCAATGCAGGGACACTAAATGTGCAATAGGTTTTGGGGGTAAATGCAGTAGGGTGTTACAGGAGCACCCTGTACATTTGATCCTTGTGCATTTGTGTCAGTAAATTACTTTTTCTTCATGGAAGCCTTTACTGGTGCTCTGGAGAGCGCGAAGCTCCAGGCTGGGCTCTCCGGTGTGCAGGGAGGTTGAACCTTGGTGCCACTGCAGTGCCTGCTCCTACAAGATTGCAGCCTGGATTTGCAGAAGGATTTAATGGCTTAGCTTCCATGGCTCAGGCACCAAAGTGCCTTTGAGGGTCTGGGCTGGAGGATTTACACACAATTTGCCACTGTAATTTTGTTGCTTCTGGTAGAAACAGCTGGGAAGTGAGGAGGGACGGGGCCTCCCCTCGCAGCGGTGCCCTGAGCTCCTGCTCTCTGACCACGGGCTGCAGCTGCAGCAGCGCCCACGGTCCCTTCTGAGCGCTGCGAAAGGAGCCCAGACCTGGCTGCTGCTGGTGCTGGCCTTGCATTGCTCTTCCTCAGTGCCAGATTGCTTTGCCTCCTGGATTCTTGGGGGGGGAGGAGGACTTTTTGCCAAGCTGCCTAAAAACCTGCAAACACACATTTGTGTGCTAGAGACCATGAAAACCCCCGAATCTCTGCTGCTGGGACCCAACCAGATGGACGCATGAGCAAGCTGTTGCCCAAGGAAATCGGTTGCTGCGAGAGCTGAGGACCCAGGGGGTGACACGCGCAGTGCCCCGGGAGCAGCAGCAGCACCTCAGCCTCCGCCACCCTCATCCTCTCCCCTGCCGCCAGCCCTGGGCATGGTGCGGGCAGCAGTGGGAGGCTGGGGTAGTGGGGGGTGCATCCCCACCCACGGCAAACCATCTGGGGCTGCAATGAGTGAGGCTCAGCTGATAGCGAGCAATGCTTCCAGCGACTGTGGGCGCGGGAACTGGGGTGAAGATGGCTCGTCTCTGCGGCCCCCGCTTCCAGCGATGCTGCTGAGGGTAGCTGGGGCTAGGAAATGAGCAGACATGTTTTTTCCAGGCGATAAGGGCTAAGGAGGAGGTAGGGGAAGGCGCTTTATTAAAGTGGTTGCTCCAGAGAGGGACCCGAACGAGGAGAAAAATCTGCTGGAAGAGTCCCTTCCCTGCGCAGGGCGCCTGGGTGCCTGTCCCCGCATCTCCCCGGGGACGGCAGCTGCTCAGGCAGCCTCTCCCTTTCTCACAGTCTTGCGCTGTGGTTGTCATGAGGATATCAAAAATAAACGAGCAGCTCAGGCTCTCGCCTGGGGAATTGCAGCCTCCACGGCTGGATGCGGCCATGGTCGCCCTCCGTCTCTCCAGCTACCCGTGAGGCTGGCCCAGCACAGCCAGCATGGGAGCATCGTGATGGAGCACCCTGAGCACACCCACACCCCGGGGGCAGGTGGTTCTGCACCCAGAGCTTGTCCTGGATGGTGCCCTGTGTCACATCAGGCCTGCCCATGGCTGCAGCAGGCACGGGAGCACGGTGGGTGTGCGGGGTCCCCCCCCGCTCGTGCTCAGCTGTCCTGGGACATTGCCTAGTGTTTGCTCCAGGAGCTCAGGGGTGTATCTGTAAACCCTCGTGAGCCCATGATCAACCCTAATTACATAATTCTGGACAGTTATTTCTCTCTCTGGGCCTTAAATCCCCCAGAGAAAAGTTAAATCCCTCCGGCCCTGGGGATGATGCATCCTCCCCAGGCAAACCCCTCCGGGGCGCTGGCCCCGCAGGTCCCTCACTGCAGCGGCCGTCCCCATGCCCCCCGTGCACCTCTGCAGGCAGGCGGCACTGTGTGCCTGTGCCCCCCTTACACCCATCATTGAGCAGCCTGACACCTTCATGTGTCTTGCAGTTATTTTCCTGTTTACACGTCCTAAAACAGTGTTTATTGGTTGTGACAGCTTGACATGGCTGACTCATGCTTAGCTTGTGATCAGCTCTAACCCCCAGCTCTTCTCGCTGAGCTCCCACCAGTCCCTTGTGCTGTCCTGTATTCGTCCCGCTGAGCAGCTCAGCCCGGGCATGGGGCTGGTGCTTGTTCCTCACATGGGGCTGCCTGGTTTTCCACATCAACCTCTCCGAGTTTGCAAGAGCGCTGTGAACACCAGTCCTGTCCTCCAGCGTGTTGGTGGGACTCTTTGGTGCAACCTGGAAAACGAATATATTCCTCGTCTGTTCAGAGCCTGTAGTCATGAACAGGAGCGCTGAGCGGCGCTATTTAATGCAGAGCATCAGTGAGCATTATTTAATTAAGATATTGGACTTTTATTGTCTTTCCTTTGTCATTATTTACAGACAGAGACACTGAGGCATGATGACTTTCTCAAGGACATCAAGGAAGCCCATGTAGAGCAGGAAATAGGGTGTTTTGGTCCCAGACTGACACTCTGCCCTCTCTCGCATGCTGCCCTCTCAGCACTCTGCTTCTTCTTCTCCTTCCAACTTCATGGCCACAGGTAGGACCAGAAACCAAACAAAACCCAGCCATTTTCTGAGCCCGGGGGGTCTTCTTCTGGCATCCCCCACCAAATAGCTGCATAAACCCATTTTCTTTGTGAAACCAGGCTAACAGAGTTTGCCGAAGAGAAACACTCACCAGCACTGAGGCCTGACACAGAAAAGGTTCCAGGTGAAGAGATGGTCTAATGACAGTTTATTTTTCCAGGATTTATTCTACGCTCTGCCCCGTGCTTTGGTAACCAGGCAGCTTCAGGGTGGGCATGTGCTTGTTAATTTTTCCCTGATTTTTACGAATTGAGCAGCTCAAGCTGTGCTGAATTGCAGCTTTCCGTTTTCCTAAGCAGGTGCGAGCCATAGTCTCAGTGAAATAAATTGCTGAGATTCGGCCCCAGAAACAAATTCTTGGGGCTGCAAGCATCAGCCATGGACTTCCAGTTCCCAGTCTGCAATATTCCTCATGTGCATTATTTTTAAGAGAGTGTGAGATAGGCCTTAATATGGTTTTGAAGAATGATGCAAGCTGGCAGCTAGATTGCTGGATCTTATTTGCAACTGCGCTGTGCCCTGGAACATTGTGAAGGGAGCATGAATGTGGCCATGGCAAAGCTGTTCTCCTTTCCACGGACACCGTGCATCCCTCAGCAGAAATCCCTTGGCTGCGCTGTCCGGCCTGAGGGGAGAAAGACAAGCAAGGTCTTGAGAGCAAAGGAGGCTGAGTGGAAAATGAGATGCAGGAGGGGCTGGGAGGTATGTGGGAAGAAATCCTGAAGGATTTGCATAGTCGATAGCTGGACTCATCAAAGAAAGGGCTTCATTAAAAAAGGCAGTGGAAAAGACCATAAAGACACCGCTTAGAAAAGCTTGGTAAAGGCCAAGTGTTGTTAAATGAGCTGAAACAATACGGAAATTGCCCCTTCTTAGAATAATAAAGGGGTTTTCTTGTACAAAGCCAGTCGAGAGAAGCAGCAGGCTGGATCCAGTGTGATGGATCAACGCAGCAATGCTCTCCTCTAACATGGTGGGGTGACTTTATGAAAGCTAGGGTGCAACTGAACCTGCCAGGCTTTCTTATGGGCAGCTCATACGTCTGTCTCAAATGGCAATCAAAATCATTTCAGTATTATGGCTTTTTTGCTTCCTAGGAAATGTGGCTGCAAGATCTCCTTTGTTCACCACATATTTTCATGTTCTAAAGTACTTTGAATGTAAAATTTGAGGATGAATCATATTTTTGCTTTAAATAAAACTCCTTCCATTCTTAAGAATGTGTTTGTCATCGATTGTGTGACTTCTGTGATTGAGCAGTGGTTAGAAGAAATAAAGCAGCCAATAATTAACCTTAAACTCCACCAAAGAGTGCTTTATTGAGGAAGACATAATGAAAGAGGCAATGTTTGTGGGAAGAAATAAGAAATAAGGGTTTTTTTATTAAATGAAATTATATAGCTGGAAAATAAGGACTAGCTTTTAACCACGAATCAGAATATGTCCATGGACAACAGCAAGTATGTCCATTTTTTTCTCTACATGCTATTTAATCTAATGATGGTTGTGACTCACCCCTGCAGACTTGCCTCCCTTCCATCCTCATGCAGGCAGAGCTGTCACAGCACTGTTACACTGGGACAATAAAAGTCATGTTCTCATCTGCCAGGTGGATGAATTTGTTAAATGATTTTTGGAACAGGTCTAGACGCAGGGAAAAAAAATGTTCCATTTCCTTGCTGCATATCCCACCTTCAGCTGGTCGTTTTTCTCCTGACTCCTCAGGATGCTGTTCCAGGAGACCAGGAAAGCGTCGGGTGGTCCCTGCAGCCAGCAGCTGGGGCTCTGCTGGTGTCCAACATGACATGTGCTTTGGTGGCTTTTTCTCCACTAAATGTCACAATCCTTTTTAAGCAATAAAAGGCAGTTTGGAGAGCTGGCCTTATAAGTCAGAAAATTTTCAGCAGTGCTTGTCTGTTGGATGCAGGGCTCAGCATTGCTATGTGCAGGCTGCAAGAGCCAGCCCCGGGGAGCCGGGCGCTGGGGATCATGTCTACGGAAGACCCTTCTGCAAGATGCTCTGATGGGCAGAACCTGGTTTTTCATTCATCTTCTGATTTCATACTGCATAGTCCCTTTTCTGACCCAGCTGAGCTGTGCCCAGGAGCCATGCCTTGCTCCTCTCCCCTCCGTGGACCTGTGGGGGAGGAAAAAGTCAGGCAAGGAAGGAGGATTTTGGTGACACAGCTCACACACAGGTTTGGGACCCCCTCCTGGATCATAGGAGAGGGTCACGGTCCTGAATGAAGCCTGAACCAGGAAGAGATTAAAATACTCTGTAGATTCCCTTAAATCCCTGGAGTCATGGGCACTGGATCCACAACTATTTCAGGCTCTATGCAGGGATGGAGAAAAGCAGGAGAGAAAGAAAATGGGGAGAAATGGCTGAGGGTGCCTTGTCAATCCTGCAAGACTGCTCTGACCTAAAACCAGATTTGACTCCCTGACCTATTTCTTCCACCAGTCGTTAGTAGCATGGACATCCATGACTGCTGCACTGAGCTGGAGACACAGCGCCTGGCTCTCTTCATCAGCTGCTGGCTGATGGGAGCCCGCTGAGGAAAGCGGACGCATCCTGCCTCCTCCAGCGGGCGCTACGAACAATGCACAGATGTGCCGGGACACGAGTGCTACATGGCTGAGGAGTGACATGCTGTTGCAGGGCTTGCCCAGGGCTTGGCTGCATGGAGGTGTGCCTGTGGGTGCATTTGCTCATGCAGAGCTGAACCACATCCATGGTGCTTCGCTTTAGGAAACTGAGGCAAGCCCATGGTTACCTGCTGCATCCGCAGGGACCCAAACTGCACTCTGCAGACCTTGGCATCAGCCAGGTGGCTGATGGGGCAAATATTGTGTCCTACCACAGCTTATGGGACTCTAAGATGTGCAGTAATTTAATAACTACCCTCCCTCCCATCACGTCCCCAAACACGTCTGTAATTTGCCCCTGCTGTTTTGAAGCTCACGTCAAGCATAGAGGACGCACAGCCATAAATGTTTAGCAGAGCCAGGAAAATGACTGAAGTGTCTTTGAAAACTGACTGGAATATGAACTGAAATTACAGCAACATATTAGGTGTAAGCCTGGTGGCTAGCAGGCTTGACAGAGCAGGGATTTACCGTGGACACCTGTTGGGGAGCAGGGAAAGAGCAGCCTGGAGACCTGACATCTCGTACGGACAGACGGGAGATGCTCTGCTGGCACTCCGGGGCCAGCTGTGTGGGCCAGACCCCATTTGCATGACTGTCGCTTGGGACAAGTTAAAAACAAACCCAAAGAAATCTGTGCTTGCAAATTGAGGGAACACAACATTTGTATTGGAAACATCTGGAGGAGCGAACAATGTCTGTGTTCCCCGGGGGCAGGGGGGTGGCAGGCAAAATCTGTGCAAGCCTGTGTTATGTTCCTTGGGAGAAGAGGTCATGGGGACCCTCTGGAGAGAGCAGAGATCCCCCCCCCCCCAAGGGAAGAGAGTGACAGCAAACATTTGGGAGCCTGCTGAGGTCTTGGCAGCTCCCCCCTCCAACTGCTGAGGGAAGGCTCTGGAGCTTATTTAGTCGAGGGAAGAGAAGTCCAAGAAGGCTCCTAACAGCAGCCTACAACTCTTTGAAGGGCAGATAGAAATGATGGATGATGGAGCCAAATTCTTCTTGGTACTGGAGGATGGTATATCAAGGAGCAGCGGACACAGTCGAGACTTGGGAGGTACAGGAGGTCCTTCACCGGGAAGGTGCTGCAGCCCTTGGGTAGACTGGTGGGGTCATCTCCATCCTTGGAGTTTTCAAGGCTTGGCCAGACAAAGCCATGGCCAACCTGCTCTAAGGATGGTGATAGTCCTGCTCCAAGGGGAAGGAGGGACTGGAGATCTCCAACATCCCTCCCAACCAAGGCTTCTGTGATTCTACCAGGAGGAAACCCAGGAACCTGAACCTCACCCAGTGGCAATGCTGAAGGGCCAACACCCTGGTGTGTCTTGCTGTGAGGTGAGGACATAAACCACAGCAGAAGTTACTTGAGTTCTCCAGTCTGAGCTATGCCCATTTAAAAAGCAGATGCCACCTGGACCCCTTGAGTAGGGGAAAAGACTGAAGGCTGGCATGGCAGGAGCCACCAGTGAGACTGCAGGGGTTGAGGAGGGATGTGCTGGGGCCGATGGGGCTGGCCAGAGCTTGCTGTGATTTGTAATATCCTGGGGACAAAGTTGTGAACCTTTATCTCTGCTTCGCTGGACTAAGTTGCTCTCTGCTTTCTGTATTTCAAAGCAAAGATATTTATTTTGCATTTAAAAAGAAATTCTTATTTCATTTTTCCTTTCAGCTAGTTTAGAAGCCTTTCACTGACTTTGGGGAGCTCTCAATAGGAAACGGTCTAGACAGAGTCTTTGCAAAGACTCCCCCTTCCCACCACTGCAGCACACAGTGGAAGTAGTACGGAGAGGGAAGGAAATGGCTCCCACCTGGGAGTGTCTCCTGGTGGCTCCAAGTCCTCAGCCAGGCTCCTGCAGGATGCTGGTTTTCCTCTGGAAGAACTGAAATCCAATGTGGTTGTGTGTGTCCAGAGCAGTGATGGATGTGCAAGGAGGGGAAGTGCTGAAGAGTCACCGTTTGGCCCACAGCCACCAAAATCCACCAAAAGCCATAGCCTGGAGCAGGGCTTTCCTACCCAGCACCGGAGCTAGGCTGAGGCCATGGAGTCCCTAGAAATTGCTCATACTCGAAGAGAGATCAACCTGTCCAGCAGCAGGACTCCTCCAACTTTGGACAATACTGGGAGTGGTGGACATGGCCAGGCAGGTGGGCAGGACCTCCCTGGTCCCAGGCAGGCATTGCACCCTGGGGTGGTGTTTGCTGCACTTGTCCTCCCGACCTGGTGGAGCACGGGGTACTGCACAGCCCTGCGTACTGGGACTTGTGGGTTGTCTTCTGGGTGGGTGAGTTTCACTTGGAGCTTTTAAAATTTGCGCAGATCTTTTCACTGCTGAAGAGCGTTGGGTGGAAAGGAAGGAGGAGCTGTACCACAGGGGACTGTGCAGCCACTTGTACAAACGCACGCCCATAAATATATCCATATACATATATATGGGTATGTATATAAACCAACTGGTCTGCTCAGTGAACACACACTTCACCAGGAGCTTTCTTCCAGCAGCCTCAAACCTGGATACTGGTGAGGGCTCAGTGTCCCATCCCTGTGCCCCCCCATCCAGTAAGGGCGATGGATGTGGGGAAGGCCTGCAGATGAGCAGGGGGTCACAAGCAAGGTCGTGGTCTGGTGCATTTTCAGGAGCTGGCAGGACTCAGGGAGGTGATGCTGTGCTTGACCTCTGGAACAAAATGTTTTGAGATACAGATGTTTGTGTTGTCAGTGCCATGGTTCCTTCAGGGCCATGTGTGTCCTTTCCAGGCCCCCTTCTACGTTCAAAGCTATGGGGTTGCTCAAGGAAATCTCATTTTCACCCCCCATCTTTGTGGCTTCCAGGTTCTCCAGACATCTCCTCTCCCAGGCTCTCATGCTTCCCTCAGCAGCTCGCCAGCTTTCTGGTGAGGGTGACGCCTGGGTTGCCCCAGCTGTAGCACAGCTGGATCTAAGGACAGGATGAACAAGCCCAATACTTTTCTATAAACCAGCAAAAGTGAATCCATTGTTTCTCAGACAATTTTGGGAAGCAGTTCTTGAGTCTCCACTGCTGTTCAGTGGAGTGAAAAGGCTTTGGAGTCTCGGAGAAGGTGGGAGGCTCATGACCGGAGGTCATCTGCATCCAAGTGGAGGGGTTTTCTCCTCCCTGTCTGGCATCACTCCGCTCATGGCTTGGCAAATAAGTCAGATTTGGGACCACCCAAAGCTCCGGGCACCCTTTGTAAAGACTTTTCTCAGATCAGTGTGTCCAAGCCAGTGTCTTTGCTCCTATTGCCATGCAAAGGGCAGCCGGCCCCATAGAAGTGGTGACATGTGGGGAGGTGGCCAGAGGAAGGAGGTGGCCTGCAAGGAAGCATCCTTCCTCATTGCCTCTTTTCCTGCCGTCAGGCAGCTCAGCCAGGGCGAGCCCTGCCCTGTACCCTGCCCTCACCCCTGCCCGACTCTGCCCAAGGGACATACACCACTCTGCTTCGCAGGGTTAACAACCACCTCCTTGTCCCTCATCCTTCGTCCTCCTTGGTCCTGCTGCCCATGACCTCCATCACAGCATGATACAGGTGTCTCCCTTGTATCCCCCCGGGAGGCTGCCATGCCCCATGCAATGCCTAATTAGTCCTTCAAATGGCATCCTAATTCCGCCCCCCC
>VZTV01048977.1:17005-29270 GCA_013400875.1 Anhinga rufa
CCCCCCCAGTTTACTCTGGTTTTTGTCACTGACATGTTTCTAAGCTATTAATGACTCCCATTTGGGGTTATTCTTGGCTCTTCTGGCGGGAGCTGGGCTGTCAGTGAGCGACCAGACCTCAGAGGCAATCGTGCCAACTGCACCATCGCCAGAGAGGAAATCAAGCAGAACCCACTGTTTTTAAAAAGTTATTTGAAAAGCAGTTTCTTTGCCCCATCATACTCTTCTTTCTGCTTTTTCCGCCCCTTGAGAGACTCTTCTGCCCTACTGTAGGCTAACTACCAGCTCGGGGAAAGCAGCTGCAGAGCTGGGAACAGCCCCAGTCCCTTAATTCCCTGGCCAGACCTGGGAAAAAAAACATCTCTCCCAGCAATATACTTTTCATTCTTAGTTAAATCAGGTTGTTCTGGGTTCAGGTATTTCTTTGCCCTCTTGCAAACCCTCTCCAAGCGACCTGCAGAGGATCTTCTCCCAGCCACTCGTGGTGCAAGGAAATCGTGGAGTCCCTGGTACCCTGCCCTGAACTGAGCTGTCACAGTGCAGCAAGCTGGAGGTCGCAGGGCCACCCGGCACCTTTGCAAACACTTTGTCTTCCTGCCCAAAAGCAGGGCAAATCTTTCTAAATAAGTATCTTTCTCCCCAGGTCAGGAGGAAAGAGTGGGTGGGTGGCAATGATTCCTTCCTGCCATGGCTCAGAGCTAAGAGCTCTGCAGCAGACACTGTCCCTGCCCAGTAAATGGGAAGAAATCATGCATTTGAGAGACCTGCTTGACCTCTCCACTCCCTGTTAGCAGCCCTAGAGCAGCAGGTTTCCATGTGGCAGCAAACAGCCTGGGATATGCATGGAGTTCCTATAAACGTGATTTTGCTCTGGCACGTGCCACAGGCACCCTTGTTTCAGTCACTCCGGGCCAAATTTTCCCCGTGGAAAGGACAAGGAAGAAATTACACAGCTATTTTGCCAAAAGATGAACCAAAAGCTTGACGTCTCTCTATACTGTTGATCTCCATATATATCTTTCTCTCCCCATACTGATCTACCCACATGCAATCTGCCACTCTGCAAGCTATCTAGGTTTCCATGAAGTCCCTGGGGCGATGGTGAGGGAGCTGCTCTAGTTTATGAGGATGCCGAGAGCCTCTTTTATAGCTGGGTTAAAATCTTTGCTGCTTCTTTTCCCTTCCTGACTCCCCACATCCTCTGGGGAGATTGGGGAAACCTTTCCAGCCAGTGAGGAATTTTCCACCTAAACATTTTTCTGACCTAAAATCACTTCTTATCTTTCCAGCAGAAAACACTCTTTCCATAGAAAATGACTGCTCACTCAACAAATAAAAACCTTGAGTTCTCGGCTTCCAGAGAAGAGGGGCTTTATCCTGCTCACTGAGCACCAATGAATACTTTTAATCAAAAGCCCTTTTTTTGCAAATAAGCTTCCCCATTATCTGTCCTGAGGGGCCCATCCCTAGAGTTTCCAAACCCCCCAGATGAAGGCTGGGAGCCAGCAGCATATCAGCTTCCTGCAGAGCTGCTCAACTTCTTAAAACCACCAACACTAAGAAGGAAAGCCAACGAACCCATCAGACCCAGCCAGCAAGACTTGGCTGCCAGAGATGGTTGAATGCTGAACACACTTCTGATGATGTTGTTGGCAGCTCTGCTTCCCTGGGCTTTGTGGACCCATCCTTGGAAATGTTGTTGCTGCTTAATAGCAAACATGTGGGCATCTCGGCCCCTTCCCCTTCCAGCGCTGGGGTGCAGAGCGGAGGTAGAGGGCAGTGGTGCTTCAACTCTCTTCTCTGCTAGGGCAGCTCATCCTGGCAGGCAGGACCAACTGTCCTTGCACAGGGCTTGGCAACAAATCCTAGCCTGGCTTCAGTGCTAAGCTGGTGGCAAAGGAACCTCTTCCAGGCCAAATGAAGGGAAGGTCAGCGACTTGTTGCAGTGCTGAGGGCTACCACGAGCATAGGAGATAAACCTGGAGGAAGAAACCTTGAGAGCCTTCCCTTTGCGTTTGCTCCCCTGCTATACCCACCTTCAGACGCCTGGCCTTAGAGCAGGGGGGTCCTGGGGCTGGAGAGCTTTCCCTTGCAGATGGATATCTGCTCCTTCAGTGCCTGCCTGCGTTGCCTCATTTTGCCCACAGTCACAAGGACTGGAAGATTTCCAGGAAGACTGTTCCTACCCCAACAAGTGCCTTCAAAACCCGCCCTGAGGAGCTGCCGAGGGGCTTGCGTAGCAACTGGATGGCCGAGGGATGAAACCTGGCCTCCGCTTTCACAGCACAAGCAGCGCTCATAGGTTGTTTCCTGTGGATGCATCAGGGAAGTTCGTATCGCTAGAACTTCCCAGTGTGGCATGATGGCAAGGACCGCTTCTAAGGCATTTTGCCCAATCCTTTCCCCAGCCTGACTGTCCCCAGCCTCCCTTAGCTTGGCTGGTAACCAGCACGAGCACAGCAGCGCTCAGGCTGCTG
The DNA here is from genome assembly GCA_013400875.1 of Anhinga rufa. Classification (NCBI taxonomy): domain Eukaryota; kingdom Metazoa; phylum Chordata; class Aves; order Suliformes; family Anhingidae; genus Anhinga; species Anhinga rufa. The sequence continues at coordinate 19,483 of VZTV01048977.1, forward strand.
TGTTTCGATGCCTTATCCTGCAGACACAAATCCTCTCGGCAGGAGGTCTGTGACCCGCCACAGACACCAGGGGCAATACAGGGGTTTCTGCACCCCCTGACAGGCTCTTCAAAGGCAACCAAGACCCTAAATCTGTCTGCACTTACCTTTGCATATGTGGATGTCCAGAGTGTAAAAGTGCCCACTCATTTTTTCTCCTAACTGCAGCCAGGTAACCTTTTTTTCCCAATGCTCCCCCTGTGATGCACTTGATAGATGCATTTACTGGCAGTGTTTGAAGGAGAAAAGCTTTAAGTGAGTTTCAGAGATAAATTTGCAAAGAAGAACCTGACTACAGGAATGGGGTAGATGAGCACACCCCACAAATGTGTATATGGGGAAAAGCGTGTCTCTGAGATGTGTGGCAGCACATCGAGCTAGGAGTGGGATGTAGTAGACATGTTACCTCCGGCAGCATCAGATGCCTGCTTCAGCCACACTAGGGTGAGCTCAGGCATGGAGACAAGGAGCTGTACTTATACTGCTGGGACCCTGGGGAGGGACTGGGGCTTTTTCCAGTTAGGTTTTTTACTTTGAAAGCAGCTTAAGCAAAAAGCAGAGATGGCCCTGGCCTCAGCTGGCAGCTGTAGTGGAGCGGGGCGTGCAGATCGTGGTGCTACTAGCCAGCCTCTGAGCTGGCACGAAACAGCTGCTCCTTGCACCTTAGCGCTGGTCCGTGCTGGATGAGGACCTGGCAGAGGATTTTCCAAGACAGGCATCCATATCTGAGAGTATTTGGAAAAATGGTTTCTCTTACCTGCCCTATTTCTGTAGGAATTTTGCTTAGATTCCATGCTATTACAGCATTCAAACTCTTGAGTTATCCCTTTTCCCCAGGTAGCATTTGGGAGGGGAGAAGCCAAGGCTGTAAGTGATAGTGCAGAACAACTCGGGCTTGGTGAAACACAGGGAGATTTACTCCTGAATGATCTGAGGAGGACTGGAAATTCCTGGGCTGTGGCAGGCAGGTGAGGCAGCTCCGCTTTGGCAAGCCCAGAATTCTTAGAGCAGGGCCAGGTGCTGCAGAGGGATGTATCTGTGGGAGGTGAGAGGGATGCCCAACCATCCGTGGGGAGAGAGCGGGCTCGGGGTCACAGGGATTTGGATGATACCCATGTGGAAACAGGAGGCTTCCCCAAGGCATGAAGCTTTGGTGGTTTCCCTTTGCATACACAAACCACAAAAGCAACGAGACCTTGAAGCATAAGTAAGAAGGGGTTTTTCAAAATAATTTTTCTCTCCTGAGGTATAAAGGTTCTTGAGAGGTGTCCCAGTTGCTCTGTCCTCTCTGAGCACTTGCAGACTCTAGGGAGAGCAATGATTCACTTAAACACATCAGAGCCTGCTCCCTCGGACCCATGTTCAGTGGCCCAGCAGGGCCCTGGGCTCTGTAAACCCCTCCTAATGCCATGTCAGGTGCTTAAGGGATCTACTGCATTTTATCCTTAAAAACATCCATTGCCTCAGCTCCCCACCTGTAAGATGAACCACTTCTTGCATCTTGTCTAAACACGCTGCTGGGTCCATCTTCTGCCCCCATCCTGGCATCCCAAGCTTGAATTACACCCCTGGACATGGGATTAGAGTAATCATATGATCCCAGCAGCCTGCACATTAGCATTAGCTATGCTCGTGCTCAGAAACATCTGCAGAACATGCTGACCACATCTTATAGGAATATAGTATGGGACTGATTATTTGATTGGAAGCACAGAGATAATATGGTTAAAGGATTGTAAAACCTGACCTGAATTGCTTTTTGATTATTATTGCAAATGGATTTAAGCTTGGAGTTGCTGATATAAAAACATAAGTAACATAATTAGTAACGAACATCAGTGTGGTGAGGTTTCTTTTATTACTTCATAATTTGAAACAGAAACTGTTTGTGGTATCTTCTGGGATAAAAAAAATGCACAGAACGTCTGCTCCAGACGGTTTGAGACGAATATGCTGGATTTGATGAAAATGAAGGAACAGACTCCAAGGCCTGAAGTTTGTTGATTTCTCTGCTGCTGTTATTTCCAGTTAAAGTGTCATCTCACTTGAATTTTCTATCAAAACTTTTTTAGACGGATTTGGAAATGTGTGAACCTCAGTCCCATCGGGATCTGTCTTGCACAGTGTGTTCCACGTAAGGTAGCAAAACCCAGCAGTGTGAGCGCATGTCTCACAGCTTTTCCTGAGACAGCTGCTGGAAGCGGGTACTTTTCACATTCATTTTTTTTTGGTGAGAAAGAGACCATCAGCAAAACCAGGCAACCCCAAACTCAGCACATCAGCACATGCTCCTCCAGATGACCCCAGCCCTCCCCGACCACAGCCGGCTGGTCGGTGTGATGGCACTGAGTTGAAATGATCTCACATCTTTAAAGGAAGAACAGAGATTCCCATATCCCATGACAACTGCAGGGAGATTGATTTACCCTAATTTAGTGCCTAAAAATTAGGCTACCAAATGTTAACTAGTCCCCTTGGCTTCCTCCGAAGGCAGTGGAGCTCCTCTAAAGAGCAATTCTCTTCGTGGTGGCCTTCTAAGGCAGGGCAGATGACTCCCCATACGGAGGTGCCTGCTGGTCTCTGCAGGCTATTTGGGGAGTTTAAGGTGACATTTAAAGCCTAAAGCTAGGTCAGAGGTTTCTCACTTTCAGGGTTTCTCAGTTGCAGGATTTAGCACAAGAATCCTGCATTTTCCAGCCTCTGTTGTCTCAGTGACCCAAAGGAGTGGGAAGGAGGAGCAGGGAGCTGGCAGTTACTCCCATGTCCTTGCCAGTGTCCTGAGAAACACCCATATCAGGGAGCAAAAAATGGCTCTAAAGAAGATACTGCAGCTGATGAGCTAATTGTTGGCTCTTTTGATGATTACAGAAAAATCTAGCACCAGTGCATCCACCATGTGATGTACCAAATGTGGACAGATGCAGGATTGCTGGGGGGATGTGGAGCAGCGGTTTCTTGGAGGACATTTCACTGGGAGAGACACAGGGAGTGTAAAGCTCACTGGGACCGGCCTGGAAGATACTCTTGGAGGGTCAAGGGCACAAGTGCCTGGAGTAAAAGCCTGGTGAAGCCTCAGTGGAGCCAGGCTGAACATGTTTGGTAAGGATCCTTTTCATGGGTCAAAACCAGTGGAAGACTGTATTTATATAAAGAAATGATCTGTGCAACAGAAGGCAGCATGGATAATAAAGGGTACAGCAGGAGGCGAGGTGAAGCAGTGTTGGACAAGGTCATCAGAGCAAAACTCATCTAAAAAAAATTCAGCAAATGAGTGTATTCCAGTAGTGTAAGCTGCAAACAGCCCCATGAAGACGTGAAAGACCTTGGTCAACCACTAACCGTCACAGGGAAAGCAGCAAGACCTGGAGGCAGTGGGGGCTTGGGTGCTACAGCTGGAAGCAGTCACCTGAAGGACAAACGTCTCTTGGAGTTTTGTGCTCTGAACAGTTTTGCAAGTTATCAAAAGTATTCGGTATCTGTGAGTCACATAAGGATAACAGCAACCATTACGGATGCAGCTTTCTTTGCAGGTCTAGCAGGGCACTTTCACTTTAGGAACGTTGATTTCTCTGTACCCAGAGGATATAATGTGTCAGACTGGAGGTGTTTGTAGATGAGAGATAACAACTCTTGAAGAATTAAATTAAGTGTCCTTAGAAAGTGTTAGCCAAGGTGCAGAAACAAAACAGCGGTAAATGCAACAGCTGGGAAGCGGAGTGTGAACTTGGAGAATGCAGGAGGGTGATAATATCTTGCTGTTTCACCCAGCAACAGGTCCTAGAGGTAAATTGTCACCTGGCCAGGGAGAAGGAAGCAGCCCTTGCAGACATAAGAAAGCATGCAGGCGGGTTTCAAGAGGCACATATGGCCTTGCCAGTCCTTTTATCTGTGTTTTCAATGCATGTGCTAACAGTTACATTCCCAGGGCCAGTTATGCCTTCATTTAACCCTTTTGTTTTGACTCAGGTGCTTGGATCATATCTATCAGCTCAGGCAGAGGGAACGGGGCATTGGGGAAGCCTCGATGCTTGGACCAGCACTGCTGGGTCCCCCCATCCTGGTCAAGCCAAGTGAGTACAGGAGGAAACTCTCCTCCACACACAAGCAAACACATGCCAAGAAAATGCATACAGTTTCTCTGGAGTGGCTGGAGAACCAGCAAGAAGTTCTGCTGCTATGTTTGAGCTCCCCGTTGCCCAGAAGACGGAGGTGCAGTTTGGGAACGGGTGGCCCGGGATGCTGTGGTCGGCACGTACTGCAATGGAGGACATACTGGGTCCATCTGGAGCCCAAACACATGCTGCAAACACAAGGCCATATTTTTGGGGGTGAAGACTGTGTGAGGTTGCAGGGCTTGTGAGGATGACCCAGGCTATAAAGCAAACATGTGGCCTACACCGCGGCTGTGACAGTGACTGGAGGGACAATGGAGAGTCTGAGTGACTGGAGATCCTTCAGGAATCTGGGATTTGGAGTGCTCCTTGCAGTCACACTGCAGATCTGCCCACACTGTTGAAGATATAGAATCATAGAAACATAGAGTCATTAAGGTTGGAAAAGACCTCTAGCATCATCAAGTCCAACTGTCAACCCAACACTACCATGACTCCTAAACCATGCCCCGAAGTGCCATGTCTACACACTTTCTGAACACCCCCAGGGATGGTGGCTCCACCACCTCTCTGGGCAGCCTGTGCCAGATACTCACCCCTGCGATGCTGAATTCCTGCCTATCCAAAGGGAACTGGCATAACAGACCCAGACAGGGTCATTTGCCTTTTTTCTCAAATGGAAGCAGAAAGACAAACTTGTTCTTTCACTTCTTCCAGGCAGCCCAAGTCAGGCTGCTACAGCAATTTCAGGACAACCATCCTGTCAAGTGATTCTCAGCCTCACAGTCTTGGCCAAAGGGACACACAGCAGCCTATACCAACAGCGGTTAAGGGAGCTGGCAAGGAGGCTTCAACATGCACCAGTTGCTGGTGGACAGCAAAGCTAACAGCAGTTTTTAAGTTCTGTGTGTTTAACAACTCAACAGCTCAGCAACAAAACGTTACTTGGGTAGACAGCACAGAACAGGCTCGACACCTGTACGTGTGGCACATCAGCTCTGTGCTGCACCAACATAAACAATACGCTGGCTTTGTGCGGATGAGTGAGCAGCGTGTGATCCTGCCCATAACCAGAGCCTCGCTAGCGACATGATGCTAGTCTTAGCTGGAACTGCAAGTTCTGCTATAGCTAAAGAAGAAGCGGAGGCCCACGATGTCCCAGCTTAGGATGCCTAGTCCCAGCCTGCTCGGGTGTTGTGAGATTGATGTAATAAATGTGAGTGTTGTTTGCAGAACGCAGATTTGGAAAGGAAATCTTGGAAAAGCCAAACCCAAGACTGTCAAGAGAGAAGTGGTTTCCTTTCCCTTTTTCTATCCGTCACACCTGCCAAACACTAAAGGCAACCCCAGGAGAACATCCCGCATTCACTTACGGAAAAAAGGGTTTCAGGTTTGTAAGGGCTCTCCACTCGCTGCCAGAGGAAACAAAATAATGAAAGGATTTTTACTTCCCAGACACGCGAAGTGTGTGTCGTGCTCACCTTAATTCTGGCCGTGTTTGAACAGTGACCGAAGGAAGGCTCAGGCTTGCGCTGTGCTGCTGGATGGGTGCTTTGAGAGGCAGCCCTGAGATCTGGGAGATGGGTGGTTTGTAAACGGGTCCTGCCTGTCCTGCCTCGTGTGGTCCATGGAAAGAGCAGATAACCAGTGACTCCCGTACTCCTGGCATGCTCTGGCCAAGTTCCCAATTTCACACCCATGTGCAGTTACGTCCGTGCCTGCTCTAGCTGATCGAATAGCCTCTGCCTGTGCTCTGCCCCAGTGCATCATCCTTAGGAAGAGGTTTTCTCTTGTCCCTCTCCCACCCTTTGAGTCTCCTGTCCACAGAGCCTGTAAGTCCATCAGGATGGAGCGTTTCTCACTCTGTGCACACAGTATCCATCAGGACAAAACTCCCGTCCTTGCTGGGGCCTCCAGGTGCTCCTGTAGTTAAGGCAGCTCTTAAGAAAGTCGTGGAGAGGAGTGTGTTAGTGTCATGGGGCAATGCTCCCTCAGGACTGATGAGGGAGCCAAGAAAATGCCATTCTGCAATGGCTCCTCAGCCATCCCCATCCAGATGGTGGACTCAGGACCAGGCATTAGTCTCTTGGGCACACAGCCTGCTTCTGACACAGAGACTGATCAACACTGGAGCCAGTGACCACTTTGAGCCGAGTCCAATCCCCAGGTTGAGTCTGTATATTTTTCTGGTCAAGATGCTTTAGTCAAACAGAGGTAACTGGGTGAAATTTTATAGCCTCTATTTTCTGCCTGAAGCCAGATGAGATGAGCTAATGGTCCTCTCTGGCCCTGAAGTTCACACCTCCAGGGTGGTATCACGCACAGCATCCAACCTTGAACGCCACAGTGTACGGAGATCCAGACGCCAGCTGAGCAGTGTTGTGTCCAGAGAGAGCCTCTTTGGGCACGATCATCCCATGTTGCACATCCTGAAAAAAAGCTACCTTCCCCTTAGTGCATAACCAGAGAGAGCAACGCTGGCCATCGTGTTGGCCATCTCCTTCTCAGTCAGTGGTGTTTGTCCCTGGTTCCCGCTGACAATGAATTTCAAATGCTGGATCCATGCTGTGTGCACTATTATTTCCTGATACTTTAAGTTTGCTGGCAATTAACTGCCACTGCCAGAGATGAGGATAAGGGGAATTTGGAAATGATCTTCAGAAAAGATACCTTTGCGCTTTGTGTTTAACCGTGCAAGCAGAGCGCCCTTGGACGGGCAGCAGTACGCCCTCGGAAAGGCCATGCAGAGCCCCTCTGCTCTCCAGACCCTGACAACAGGATCTATCTCTGTAAACCCAAATCAACCCTACAGATATAGTTGGTTTTGTGGGGTCACATTGCTGTGGGGTAGGCACAGGTCAGGTCCTGCATCAGCAGAAATCAGTGCTTTACCTCTGCAACTCCCTCCTCCTTACTCCTAATAACCTCCCCGGCGCAACCCCACCGGCATCTCTCTCCCCTGGAGCTCCTCTTGCTGAGGAGCAGGAATTGCCCCAAAAGTCACAAGTGCCCCTGTCACCAGGTCCCTGCCTCTGCCATAGCATGGACCATGCCACAGGCACTTGCCACCTTGTGAGTGAGAGCAAGACACGAGCCCTTGGATTTTGTAAATATAAATTTAACAGAAATATGCCTTTTCTTCAAATGTTTATTTTCATGACCCAGTGGGTCAAATGGCCCGAAAGTACAGAGATGTTTTCTCAGTAGGCTTCAATTTGAGGCAATCCAAGAATGCCAGGAATCTTTCACGGACTCGAGTTCGACGTCTCAGTCCTGGGCTAACAATGCAGGACGCGGCCGAAGGTCTGCGTGAAACATCCACCCTCCACATCTGTTTGGTTTTAATCGGAGATTTATTATGAACAAAGGCAGTTCTTGGAAGAGTTACTCTTCTCTGACATGCCTGCCTGGCCTGTTGGACCAGATGGACAGAAATAGTTTCACATATTAGTCAAATCCTGGATGGCTACTCACCATAAACTACAGGCAGGCATGAGCAGAATGGACATTATATTGTCATTGATTTATAGACAACCACAGAAAATAAATTCTAGCCTTGTATGGGGATGTTAGCCACTTAAGTTTCAGTATTGATCTCCAGGCCAAGAGGCTGAAACTCCGGGTTTTCATAGCCCCAAAGCCAGTAGCAGTAAAAGTTTATATTATCCCTGGTGAATTTGTGCTGCACATTGAATTGGAAAACTGATCTGAGGAGCAGAACAGCAGATTAAATTGTTACACTGGAAACCAGGGGATATATATCCTAGGCTGCAGTTCCGGGGCTTTGCTTCTTACTACCTGTTTTTGAACAATAAATATTAAACAAGGCAAATTTATCCTCCTGCATTCATAATTAAGGGGAGAAAAATTGCAATCATAATTATTCCTAACAAAAGGAAAAGCAATTTCCTCCAAGATCAGTGAGAATTCCCATATCTCCTCAAGTGAAATAAGAGCATGTAATGAATTGGGTGAGGTACCGATCTAAACGGAAAGAGGACATTTAGCATCTGATGGAAAATTAAAGGCAGTTCTCATCTACTGGATAGTCTTACACAGGGACTCTGGGTTAACAGAAGGGATTTCTGGGCTCCATCACAAATTTACTAATGGACTATGGGAAACTCCCCATCTCTGGGCCTCAGTTTCCCATTTATAATAGGAGGATAATATTGCCTAGAGCTCACAAGGACTTTGTTGCTGGAACATTTTTTTTAATGCCAAGATATGAATTGCAACATCTCGTGGAAAAAATGCTTTTAGAGCATATTTGGTTTTGGAAAACATTAATATTCGAGTTTAGAATTTTCAAATATTGCTTTGTCTTTTACGAGAATTTTTTCTCATGGTTGTTTTTATTACTTTTAAGTAATAAAGTAAGTTTTTCCTAACATGCCCCAATTGTTAACAAAGTGGCTTATCAACATGCCATCACTGATAACAAACAAAGTAAAATGCAGATTAAGAGCACGCACAGTCACAGAATCACAGAAGCGGCACCCAGCCTCTCTCCGAACATGGTGCTCGAGTAGTGCTGCCCCTAACACGAGTGGAAACGCTTGGCTGACAACCTCCACTGCCCCCAGATCCAGAAAGAGATAGGGCTTGGACTTTTCCTGGTCCTGCCTTGGTTCCCTGTAGCATCACTTGGGGAAGCCCACCCCGTTTCCCACTAAACAATCCCATGAAGCTACAGCCCCTCCTGCCCACCTCTGCCATGTGACGCCTGCCCTGTCCTCTCCCCTTGATGTTGGAGCAGCCCCTACAATCCCTGGCACCCTTCACACCCTTCAAGGAGTCTGCTTTCTGCAGGTGCCCCCTCCCCATGCTGTGGCTCCCTCTCCCATCACCTCTCCTGGCACACCACCTCATCTCTCCCCATCCCTTTGTGCAGCTGATCCTGGGCATCCTGTGAAACTCTGGGTTGCCTGTTCCCCCCACCAGTTCCCTGTCCATCCTCTGCTTCACCCCAATTTCAAATCCGTTTGGCTTTTCCTACATCTTCAGTTCCATTCCCAGTTTGCAAGCTCCAGCCTACCCCTTCCCCTGGCTCCTGACTCCCCTGGATCTGACTCAAGAAGTTTTCACCTGCAAGACCTCAAACTGGTGAATATTTGAAAGCAGGAGCAAGCCACGGCTTTGCTGTTGGCTGCGGCTTCAGCAAGCGCTACTGGAGCAGATCGATGCAGACGCAGAGGGTTCTGCTCACATGTAGTCCAGCTGTGGCCCGTGCAGTTGGAGCTATAGGGGCTGTATCCCTATCATGTACAGTTGAGGTCTGATGTTAAATGCAAGCCAACATCAACGTGGGCTGCTGGCAGCCTGCTTCCCCCGCTTCAAACCCCGGCAGCACTCGTGTGCCCCTTCCTCACATTGCTCTGGTCATGTACCCCGTGCAGCAGGTGAGCTCAGGTCACTGCTCTGGTGGAGGAATAACCCCAGCCCCATGACGGCTGAGCGAGGGTGAGCCCGGCACGGTGAGGGTGAGCCTGGCACGGTGAGGGTGAGCCCAGCACGGTGAGGATGAGCCCGGCACGGTGAGGGTGAGCCCAGCATGGTGAGGGTGAGCCTGGCACGGTGAGGGTGAGCCCGGCATGGTGAGGGTGAGCCTGGCACGGTGAGAGTGAGCCTGGCACA
>VZTV01048977.1:30301-78579 GCA_013400875.1 Anhinga rufa
TGAGCCCGGCACGGTGAGGGTGAGCCTGGCACGGTGAGGGTGAGCCTGGCACGGTGAGGGTGAACCCAGCACAGTGAGGGTGAGCCCCGAACGGTGAGGGTAGGAGCTGGGGGCATGGGGAGCCCAGGGGGCTGGCAGGGACACACGTCCAGGATGTGGCATAGAGAAAAGGTCTCCCTCTGCCAGCAGCATCCTACCAATGCGGCTGATTAAACAAACTGCACCAAGCTGCTCTGCTGGACCAAGCCTTTGCAGCAATTTTTTTTTTTTCCATAGAGTTACAACCTGGATTTTCCAAGTGGTAACAAATGGCATAGACTTCACCCAGAAATCACCCTGCAGGCCCCCTGTTGCGAAGCATGGGGAGGTCACAACTTTTCAAACAAAAGTTGGCCAGAATTAGCAGGCTGGGGAAAACAATACGTGTTTTCCTCTAACTTTGTTCTTAGAAACTGCTGAATTGTTTTGGCTGAAGTTGACTCCCCCCCCCACCCCCCTTGCCCCTTAAAAAGAAAATCAGCCTGAGGTGGATGCTCCATTGTAGAAAATTTCAGCACAAATGATTTCAATTAAAATTATAACTCCAAGCAGAGTCTTACAAGGGGAGTTTCAGACAGCCTTAATAGGCAATGATGCTATAGATGGGGCTAGTGAATCACTCCTTTTTACTGGATAGTATTAATAGGCCTCTTTGAACAATTATATCCAGAAACAGCAATTAAAGTAAAAATCAGAAAGGATATAAACTCTGGGCCAGATCCTCAGCCAACACTAATTGGTACAGCGCACAGAAACCAACAGACCTAAGCAGATTTACACCGGTTTAAGACTGCTCCAAGGAATTAGTGATTTCCTGCCATCCTCCTCTTGCATTTATTTTTTTTTTTTGTCTTGAAGAGCCAAGGGCACAATTAGTTTAACCCTAATCATTGAGACAAAGGAACCTCTTCCCCACCGAAAATGAAAAATAAGGCAGCCCTGGGATAATTGCTGATTTCTCCCAGTTTAGTGGTGGGGTTTTTTTAATAACTTTTTTTTTTTTTAATAATTGTAAGAGCTACAATTATATGCATCCTCCAGGACCTTTTCTCTCCCTTGTATCCTTTAATGAGGAAAAAAGAAGGTAATATTGGACAGTTTAAAAATGAGATTTTTGTTTCAGTTAAAGAACAGGCTTAATGTCCTGGCTGTGGTCCACTTAGCTCTGGGAAGCAAAGGACATCACTTAATTCACATGGGACTAAGGCAGATGAGAGTGTCCCATCAAAAAGTGAATATTAGGGTTGGTACCTGTGTATTAGGGTATGTGTATTAGGGATGGTGCCTGCTTCTCTCTAAACCCTCCTTGAGCACATATGAGCAAGACAAAGGCAGGTATGGCTGGTTTTCCTCTCCCTTTGCTTTCTTTGGGCCCAAAATCTACATCTGTATTTAATCCATTACCAGAAGACAAACAATTTGGGAATTTCTTATGAAGGTGTTTTTCTTATTTTGTGCCACTTTCTTAGCAGGTGTTAGATAACAACGTCATGTCATCTGCAAATTTATATGACAGTCTTGGCAACTGGGAAGATAAATGGCCCCTAAAGTGCCTATAGAAAGTAATTATTTCCATCAAAATTGGATTACGTAAAAATGGGACCTTTTTGTATCTTCTAAAGAAGATGACAAATAAGCACTGGGGAAATGAAAGGGAGGAGGAAAGTTTTAAAATGCATATCTTAAAGTCGACATCTGGATTTGGAGACGCCTGAAGCCATTTACCTACAGACACCCAAGGAAAGCCCCCATCTTGGCCAACACTTGAAGACTTGGGCCATGAACTGCCTTGCTTCATCTCAGAGCCCAGGAAACTGGGGAGAGGGGATGGAGCTGATGCTGAAATGCCTGGTGGGGTTTGCACACATGCACTGCCTTGGAGCTCGTGAGCCAGCAAATCGCTGCAGCAAAGCTCATTGCATCCCCATCTTGCAAACATCTCCAGAGGGCTGACCTTGGGGTAACACCTCTCTGACCCGCCTCCAGCACTGTCAAATAATAATCTTTGACATCCATGTGTCAATTCATTATTTTTTCTTGTTTGATGAGTGAATAATGAGTTCTGGAAAGCGTGGTAGACCCATCTGCGAGAGGAGAGGAACCCCCTGAAGCTCATGTGCTTTGTTGAATTGCAAAACTCGCCGGGGGACATCAGGTGTCAGGGAGAGGTTGAGGACCTGCAGCTCTCTATCCTCATGGGATGGCTCTGGCTTGATGCCCCAGCCCAAATTAAAGCCCTGCCTCCACTCCGCAGGCTGGCAGGATTGGGGAGATACAGGAGCCAGCGGTGTTCACAGGGATGGAGCTGGGGGAAAGCAGAGACACAGAGCAGCAGGAAAGGTGTGCTCTGGTGTCACCATCGCCTGGGAGATTCGCTGGTGCCAGTCAGCAAGAGGGACTTCAGGTCTGCTCTGTAAAAGGCTGCTTCTTGCCCGGTGTCCTGCCTCCTCTCTGTTTTAGTGAGGATGAAAACAGCCCCTTTTTAGCCTGTCACCTAAGGACAAGAGGCTCTTGCTCTCTGGCCATCTGCTTTCTGCTAACCCCTCTGCAGCGCGGGACTCCAGGAAGCTGGTTAAGGCCAAGGCTTTTAAGCTCCTGAAACCACCTTGAGAAATGAAAGGGGGAGGGAAGAAATCCATCCCCAGGAAGGGAATGGCAACAAGAGACACCCATCCTTACAAACCCAGCCTTTGCTGTCTCTGACTCCTGCGGTGACGATGCTGCCGTTGCCCCACAAAGCCACAGCCTTGGAGCACCCATGTCCTGTGCTTGTCCCCTCCTCACACAGGGTCAGCTTGGCCAGTCCTAGCTGCAAACTGCTGCTGGGGCCCGTGCAGTGAGCGCAAGGCTGGGAGCAGAGCCCTGCAGTTGATGGATCCAGCTCGACCTGCTGCGACCAAATTATGGGTGACCCATGATCACTGTTGCAGAGATCTACAGCAGCACACAGACACTGGCCGCCACCTCCAGCCAGCGCAATTCACGCCTGTGAGCTGGTTGCCCAGATCCTCATTCGATGCACAGCTGGAAGGAAATACCAAAGAGAGGGACAGGCTCCTTGGTTTTTATTTCCTTGTTGTATAAATGATTAAATATAAATTGAGACAGGGTTTTCACCTGTGTTACACAACTCCCCTGCACAGAGACTGGCTGCGGAGCTTGTCTACAGAGAAGGATGGTTTTAATGGGATGGAGCGAGGATGATAAAAAACCTTGCTCCCTTCTGCTTAGAGAAAGAGGTAAAAACAGTCCAAGCTTCAAATCAGACAGAGAAAAGCTTCAATTTCAGGTTTTCCAGTCCTGCTGGGTTTGCTTTCCCCAGGAGGCAATAGGAACAGCTCAGCTCATGCAGACTTCTTTTAAGATGAAGAGTGACCTGGTTTGGAAAGGGGCCACATCTTCTGGACTCAGCTGGGGAGGGCAGCGTGGCTATGCCCCATTGCAGGATTTCTGCAGGCGTTCAGCACGTGTAACGCTGCTGCAAGGCTGCAAGACAGCAGTGCCAGGCTCTGCTAATGCGCACGGTGTGGCTGGCAATCGCGAGACAGGCGTCATCCCCTCCTTTTCATCACAGCACATAATAATCTCATGAAATACAATGCTTGGCTCTCTTGCTGACTTTCTTAAAGCCCTCTACAAAGCATCGAACTATTTAACCTTGCAGTAAATTCACACCAGGAGAGAAGTTATGAAAATTATCCTCCCCTTGCCTTTTCGAGGCAGAAAGAAGCAAAAATTCAATTTTTAATGCCAAAAAGTCAGAAATAATGAGTGAGACATCCCCTCCCCCTTAAATATAGTAGGATCAATTTAAAAGTCAAGATCTTTGTTGTTAAAAATAGCTAATGAAGTGACAGTATTTGCTCAGAGGCTGGCTCTCCCATGTGAGCACGCTGCCAGCCACCGCCAAGTCTCAGATCATCGGGAAGTTTAGAAGCGACATGTACAACAGCAGCAACCAAGTTTTGTAAGCACAATCTGGAAGAAAACAGTGATTATGCAAGAAAATATGGCAAAAACAACCATCTGTTTTATTTTCTCCTTTTGTTTGCCCATTGGGTTTTGAGTCTGTAGGGCTCCAGTTTTCCACATTTTCTCCAAAACAAATAATTGGCTTTTTCAGTGAAGCTTGAGATTATCACATAATCACCTGCTCCCTAGAGGTGAGGCTAGGAGGCAATGGCACAATCCCCAGCACGGCCAGAAAAACCCAGTGGTGCTCAGAAATGAGGTGCCTCTGAACACACAGAGAAGGAAAACTCCAGCCTCCCCATTTCTAGGCCTGTGTGAGAACCAACGAACCTTTCCCTTCTCTGCCAAGACTTGCAATTGCGGAGACTTGCCGTATAGCCTCCTAATGAATGTAGCGGATCCAGAGAAATAAAAAAGTCCCTGGAAAAAAAACAACCAACATGTTTTCCTTTTGCATGCCAAAACATATGCCTTTTGTTACACCTCTGGCTTGCACACCTCCCGTGTGCTGCAGAAGGGGAAATAAACTCCAGTGATTTCAATGCTATGCCTTGGTCATGCTCCTGTTCACATTTGAGGAGTAATCCCCACACAGATAATGCTGGCTTGGAAAGCATCATGTGTGCCTGAAAGCCACATGGTGAGAGAGAGGGAAAAACAACCAGCCTTGCTGTTCACTGGTAGTAAATTCTCCTTCCTGGGAGATGCCAGCATTTTTGGGCGCTGTTTGTCTTCAAGGCAAGTGTTTTCTCCTTTCATCTCAGAGGTTCTGGGAGCAGCAGGCAGCATCGACTGCTGCCTGGTGAGGGGCTCCCTTTATCAGGCACAGCTGCTGGGAGATTCCTCTGCTTCATTTTCCTATAAATCATATTTAAAGACCAGCAGATCACCCTGCACGTGCGCGTGCACACACACACACACGGAGGGTGCATGCATGACAAATGGGAGAGTGGAAAAAGACGTTGCATTAAGAAGCATGCAGCCTGGGGCAGCTTTTTAGAGGTTTCCCCATTAAACTGAGCTTTGGGCATTACAAGATTGGGGACGGTTTTCCCATGGGGGCTAAACAGGGTGGTCAGAGGGAGCATTTTTGACACAGGGCTGCTGGGGAGACCTCAGCCATCTCAGAGAAGGGAGAGGAAGGGGAGCTTGACAGTAAGCGAGCCAGGTGGGACTTCTTACACCGGACCAGCATTGTGGTGGGAGGACAGACAGCAGCTGCCCGGGGGTAGAGAGCTCAGGCCATACTCTCCAAGTCCTGCAGCAGCAGTAGAAGGAGCAGACTGTCTGTCTTTTTTATTTCCTTCCTTTTTAGCCTCTCTGTCACCATCTCGGTTCCTCTCTCCAGCAGCCTGCTCCTGTGGCTGCGGTGGAGGCTCTTAGGGAGGCGCTAATTCATGTTTCTGTCTCAGCAGGTCCCATCCTGTTCAACAGCAGATGACATGCTTGCTGCATGCATCCCTCAAGCTCTCTGCCCAAAGACGATTTTAACCCATCCTCGCACCTATGAACACCCTGCAGAAAGGCAGGGAGCCGATGCATGCCCAGAAATGTGATTTTTCTTATATTCACACATCAGACTATTCAGTTTTCCAGGCAGGTCTTCAGTGTTACTGGGCTAATCCTTCACCCAGCTATCTTTATTTTGAGTCTAGTAAACTGTATTTAACAGGGTCATCTTCCCCAGACTATAAATCTGCTCGGAGGGAAGGGGTAGCATAGCTGATCAGCCCCTTTCCCTTTTGCATCTGTCGGCCAGCTGAGCAGAGCCTCACAAATAATGAAGGTCCCAGGAGGTCTGTAGGAATCAGCAGGGAGGCAGAGGAGAGAGAATCAAGTTGATGCTGCCACCAGGGTAGATGCAGGTGAATTGGGGCTGTAACGTGTCTGACTTGGCATCGGGCGACTGATCAAGCAGCTCATCTTACCTCCGGAGAAAGGGAGGGTGAGTGATTTACAGTGCAGCTCCTGGTCACGAGCAGCCACCATCCTCCCTGCTCTGCTGTCCTTCCCAGGCCAAGGCAGCCTCCCCTGCACCCCCCACTATGCCCAAACTGACCCCAGGGCTTTGGGGATGGAGATGCCCTGCGATACAGAGCTGGTACAAAGCTGAGCTAGAGGGCTGCGGCCAAGTCTGTCTTGAGGTAGCGTTTTCCTGGCCATGCTGGTGGGCATTGTCCCACCTGAGGGTGAGGGCGTGAGGAGGGGAAGCATCACAGCAGGTGCAGATAATCATCACAGAGGGTTAAGTTATCCATGTTTTAGCTTTAAACCCTAACTAAACCTCCCCAGGTTGCTTCTGGCAACTTCTGAGCCAGGGACGGTGGGGAATATGTCTTCGTCTTTCAGATGAACTGATCCCATTCTTGCCCTCCGCAGAGCTCCAAGTCTATTAGCAGGCTCTGAAAAGCAGAAGCAAGAGGAAGAAAGAAAAGAAAGAAAAGGTGTCAAGGAAATGACTAAGTAAAGACTAAGCCTCACATCTGCCATTGGCGTAAATCAGCACAAGTCCCCAGTCATCAGCAGGGCTGGGCTCACGTGGAAGTCCTGAGCATCCAGCCCTCCTGGCCCTCATTGCCAGCCAAACCACCACAAAGCCACGTTAAAATATTTCTGGGTGCTCCCACGGCCCTGATTGGCAGCAGAAAGCTTGGGGATGATGTTCCCCCAAGATGTCTCTTCTGGAGGCAGGCTGTGGATAATTAACAAAAGCTTCCTCAGGGGACTCCTCGCCTGAGCCAGCTCTGGGGCATGAGGGCTCCCAGAGCTGAGCTGTTTGCTGGGGGTGCTGTGAGGACACGGGGGATGTAGTTCTACGCTGACGAACAGTCCCACATGCTAATCAGAGAACTGGCTCAGTGCCGGGGACAGGGCTCCTCCGCACCCACTGGGTCGTGCGTCTTTACTCACAAAGCCGACGTTTTGTGTTTGGGCAGAAGAACAACTGCTGCATGCTTGCGAGTGCCAGCAGCCACGACCGTATTGATCTAATTAGCCCCGTGAAGCATGGTTTGGCAGCCTGTGCCAGTGTCCCCCACCACGATACAGTCATCCTGTGACAGGCGGCTGCGGCCGTGAACCACGGGAGGAGGCACAGTCACGCAGTACGGTCTGCAGGCTGTTCTCCTCCTCCAAGCGGGGATGCCCAGGCAGGACTGACTGTGTTGGGCTCACGTCCATTTCAGCAGGTGGCTGCACTTTATTTTTGCCAGTGAAAAATCAGTTATTAAACCAGAGCAGCAAAAGAGACAAGGAGACGAAGAAAAAGAAAGGCCTTGAAGGGAAAAGTCCCTGCTGAAGGAGGTGCGATGTGAGCACTGCCCAGGCAGTGCCCCGGTGCTGCACCACTGGTAGCGTGGTGTCCAGCGGGTCTGGGATGCTTGCAGCCCTGCCTGTCCTGCCCAGAGATGCTGGGCAGAACGTGGCAAGTGCCAAAACTGGGTTGGGGCAGTTTGACTCTATCCAGAGCCAACTTTGAACGTGCCTGCAGGCCTAGGAAGGGACAAAAGCTGGGACGGAGTCCAGGAAAGCCAAAGCTGTGACCTTTGCTCATACCCTGCCAGTGCCCTTTCCAGAGCTGAGAGCTGTGACAGCCTGAAGACATCTGCCAGAGCACAGCGATGTGCTCCAGTTTGAGCTCCTCAAACCAGTTCCCAGCGCCCCGTGCAGTGGGGGAGGGGAGAGCTGGAGTTTTGGTGCATTTACAGCCCCAAGGGTGCGTGGTGGTGGTGAGGAGGCAGCGGAGCTCGTGTCCAGCTGCTTTGCCTGGGTCTCTCTGGTGATGATGGGAGTGACTGGTTTCAGGACTTGGTGGAGCCAGTGTTGGTCTTTGCTCCCTGCCACCCACAAGCTGTGCAGCGCTCAGAGGTGGAGGAAAATGCTGAGGGACAGCACGGACAACTTTGACAATAGGCTGCCATCTTCCATGTTTTATAGTGCAACAGCAAGGAATGAAAAGGAGTTAGGAAGGCTACTTTAGTTATTCCTCCTATAATTAAAATGTAGAATTTATTCCTTCTACCAGTGAGGCTCATGCAGAGAATTAAACATGAGATTAATGAGGTGCATAATGGTTTCTGTAGCCCCACTCAGAAATAAAGCAACTGTTTGCTCCTTGTGTGATTGGGTGTCTGAGAGCAGCCAGTTTCTCTCCAGATGATGTGCACTGCTACCAGTGACAACCGCAGATGGATGTTTATGCTGCTTGCCAAGCTGTTGGGAAAAGCACTGACACAGATCTGAAAGAAATGCACTCAAACTTGCTGCTTCGACTCACAGGTTTGAGAACAAAAGCTCACGGAAGGAGCAGTACCCAGAACTCCGCTGCGGTCCGGCTTGCTGGACTTTGCTCTCCTGGGAAGGTCACTCTGATCCAGCCAGGATTACAGCTCTTAAATTGAGATGCCACAAAGCTGCTGGTGACCCAGTGCACTTTGTCACCCAGAGCCACAGATCCATGGGTGGCCGTGATAAGCAGTGTAACCCCCGCGCAGGTCTGCCTGCATGACGAGCAATAAAAACTTCAGTTGTACAACCATGGCGTGTGCTCCAACTGGACGTGTTATCTCTCACTCTCTCTAATATTTTTTTTATTATTATTTTTTTTTAAGGACCACCCAGTTAAAGTATTCGCTTCCAAAGCACTTGGCCTCCGCAGCAAAACCACATGCTCTCCCCAGGCCTCCGAACACGGGTTATCCGTGCTGGCTCCAGACACTGATGCTTTCTCCCAGTGAGGGCTGGGAGTAAGTGTCAACCCCCCAGAGGTGCCCTGCCATTGCTGGGACTGGGCGAGATGAAGCAGGAATTAGAAATGCCAGCCTCTCCTATTTCCAGACATTTTTGAGTTTTTTTCTTGCCGGTATTCTGCAGTGTGTTGCAATCCGCACAGCCAGCCAGCATGGCTTCAGCCGTGCCTGCTGGGACATGCGTCGTGACATGCTCTTCCTCTGCAGCTCCTGCTGCCTTTCCCCTGTCAGGACATGTGGTGGGGCTGGGGCTCAGCAGGTGCCTGGTCCCTGCTCCTCCTCTCGGTCCCTATAAAGCTGTTCATAGGAGGAGCTCAGGGATCCGTGTTGGTGGTCTGCTCTTCGTGGGCATCGCAGTGGTACCTGGTGCCGTTCACCTACTGACTTTTCTGAAGAGGAATTGTAGGCTGAAAGATTTCCATCCGAGAGCACAGGGCTGGAGAGACCCCATCAGCCACCTCCTGCCAGATCATGGCACCCCTTGTCCCTGGTAGGCACCAGGCTGGCCGGGCCCCCCAACCACAGGTAAGACCCCAAACCTCCTTCACGGCCCAGCCTGGGACTTCCCTACTCTCCCATCAGGGTGTTCTTCCTAAGTTTCTCTAAATTACCCTTCCCTGGTACCCAGACACGTGGAGAACAGTTTATTCCCTTCCCTCTGCAGCAACTTCTTGCATAGCTGAGGGCTGTTATCATGTCTCCCCTTCATCGATTCTAGACTAAACAAGCCCAGTTCTCGCAGCCTTTTCCCACAGGTCGTGTTTTCAAGACCTCTGATCACGTTCGCCTCTTCTGCTGATCATCATCTCTCTTTAAAGGCAGTGCCTGCTGGATGCGCTTCGCTGGCTACGTATGCGAAGCAGAAGGATAATTTTGCATTTCTTATGGACAGGATTTGGATTTATACTTCCCAGGGGAGGGGAGAGGGGAGAAAGCCAACCTCTCCTTAGCAGCTCCACTAATCACCCATTTACGATACTGCCTCACAAATCAGGCTCCCAATATCCAAGAATCACAAGACAGCATTTCAGGCATTTTCTTCCTAATTCTGGCGTCTCTGGAACCACTGGGTTGACCTGTTCTGGTGTTCCCTGCACCTGGGAAGGCTGGATGCCCCATGATCTACCCCAGCACACAGTGCTGAGAGATTACAAATGGACAGATAATAGAGCTAGGCAGAAAAAATACAACTCCCATCCCCTGGGAGAGGGATCAGGAAAAACTTAATGTTTTTCTCATAGAAAATCAAAATTCTAAGAATTCTGGGCTGAAAACCAATAAGGTTTTTTTTTTTCCTTCCTTTTTTTTTTAATTTTTTTTTTTTTTTATTTTATTCCAGAAATGCTCTGCAGTGTCTTCTGCATCTTTCTGGACTAAATCCCATCCCCCAGGACACTCCACCGCCTGCCTTCAGCTGACCATGCTGTTGAACCATGGAGGAGTCTCCATCTATCGTGAACCATTGGAGATGTCACTCTTTGGCCAAAAGTCATCCTTTTTTACACAGACAAGGCAATCTGTGATCCAAAAAAAACCCCAAAGGTGTCAATAAACCCACCGCAGGAGACACAACGCTCAGCAGCAGATAACCAGATGCACTGAGTACCATTTTGCAGCAGGTCTCACAACTTTTTGATGGGAGAGGGATGTGGCAATCTCGGAGCCGAATGCCCAGGAAGGTCCAGGCTTCATGAACAAGCAGTTACAGAGGTGGGAGAGGAGCATCCCCATCCAGACCTGTGTCCAAGAGTAAAGCAGCATGAGCTGAATGAGCTGCTGTTTGGCCCCTGGTTTGGGAGCTTAAAGCGACACAAGAACTGGGGGCTCAGCTTCGCCACTTGTACAAAGAGCTTCAGGGAAGGCTAGTGGGACAGGACCAGGCACGAGCTTCGATGGAATCACATCCCCCAGTACTAACCAGCATCTCACCTAGTCCCACCTCCCGAAATGCAACTGAACGGGAAGCAGTCCATCCAAGCGCTCATGCTGTAAATCCACTAGAAGCTGTATTTCCTAACCAAGGGGCTTTTACAGTCCTTACAGTAAGTAATAAAACTTCAGGAGGATTTTCTTGTGGTTAAACACTGAGGCCTGTTTTGGCCGAGCAAAGGGGGCTCTGCTCTGTGCTCCGGATGGAGTGGAACTGGATTTATTGTTATTTATGTTTCAGTTTAAACATTACTCAGAAGGTAGCATTAGTCATAAAGCTGGCTCCCTGCATGGCTACCCTTGTTTTCCTTGTGTTTCTCTTCCTGCCTTTAGCTGAATTCTCCTTGACATCAGCCATCAAACATTAAACTGCATATAGATCACATATTGTCAGGGGCTGGCAGGGTTTCCGATTTGGCCTCTCTCTGCTCTACAGCTGTTTGGAGAGCTTGCTTTGCTGGAAGGAGGGTGGTCTGTGTCCCTTGAAGTCCAAGGAGCCCCTAGACACGTGCTCAGACTGATGTGCTCTCAGCTCGTCCATGTTCAAGTGTCAGCTGGACTCTGGCTGCAGAACCATCTCATTGGATGAGGCTTTGCACCGGGAGGGAGGGAAAGAGCAGACATGCAACACCCACCTGAGGTGCTTCATCCTCAGACTCTACCTGTAGCCAAGGGAGAGAAACAGGGACCCCAGGAAGCCTTTCCTCCTACTCAAAGCATGGCAAGAGAATCACCCGACAGACCACTCAGGCTTTTGCCTTGACATGGAGGGAGCCGAGGGAGGCTGGCTCCAACATAAGCATCCAGCTTTGAGACATCTAAAATCAATAGTGCAGTCCTACCCTGCGCTCCTTACTGTGTGCCTCCTTTCATTTCCAACATAACTGCATCTTCCTGACCACAGGTTCTGCTACGTGCTGACAACAGCACCCGCCCTTGCTGAAGTTTTAGGTTGTTCCTCTTCTCGTTTGCTGGCCTCGCTAACCTTTACCCTTAAATTAGTCCTTTTCACCTCCTCCTCACTCAGAGCTGCCCCCGTGTAAGTGTGCCCATGTGAGATCTCTCATTTAGCAATGCCACCATCTCTTCTGGTGGGTGCAGTCATGTCTTTTCATCAGCCACAGGTTTGCTCCTGCGAGTGCAAAGGACGTGGCAGCATCGGTGGGTGGAGACCAAGGTGAGCAACGTGCCCACTTGAGATTTGCTCTGCAGACTGAAAACGCCCCAGCAAACCCCTGCCTGCCACCATTCCCACCAGATGAAGGCCCCTCAGCAGGTCCCTGAGGGCTCTGATCTGAATCACGTGCCTGGAGGCTTCCTTGAAAGTGCCCCAGCTCTCCATCCCCACAAGCTCTCCATCCCAGCAGCTCTCCCAACCTCAGACCTCCTTGAAGCTGAGCTCAATGACTATGTCTGTGTGTCCGTCTTGGCAAACACGCTCAGCTTTCCTCCCACAGCCTCTGCTCTAGACAGTGTCTCTAAACACATTTTCCAAAACAGATTATTATTTACTCACCCAAGGCAAAGAAAAATATTCCAACACGAGGCAGCCTCCTGCACTGCTCTTACCCAACCCCTGGCGTATTCCTATCCGGGTGCTGCCATTTAGGATGGGAAGGCAGACAGCCTTGATGTGGTTTTTCTTTCTCCCGGAACTTCTCCAGCACACTCATCCCCTGCTCCCCATGCCAAGTAGCTCTCTTTCCTCTCTCAGCCAACGTATAATTGTCTTCTAATATTACGAAGCTAAATGAAGAAACAGTTTGTTAAACTACTTGGAGCTGGGTAAATAGAATTTTTCTAATTAAGGGTCCCAAACCTGTGCTCTGCCTGGTGGACCAAGCTGCCCTTCACCGTCATGACTGCTAGAGATTTTGGAGGGATCAATCCTGGAATTTAAAGGTAACTTTTCACCCAGCATCCACAGCACTGCTGATATCCTCAGGGGCGCCTGGGATGGCAGTGAACTGCATGGGATTATGAGGTGATCCAAAATACCAGACAAACCCCAGTGTGAACTGTTATTAGTTTTCAATTATAAATTAATAGATTAAAAAGTCATGCTGCTTAATTGCAAGAGGCTAAAGCAGTAACGTGCCTTTACAGCAATGCTAATATGTGATCCAAGAAGTAAAAGCAATGGGATGAGGGCAGGGAAACAGCGAGAGAGCAGATAACATTGGGGGGTTACAGGGAAGGAGGTTGGCATCTCTGTTTTCAGCAGAAAGCTGTGGCTTCATCAGCACGGACACGCTGCGATCCGGAGCCGAGAGTGGGAGCTTCCATCCCACATCGATTCCCAGAGGACCTGCATGCAAACCTCCTCGGCTGAGAAAGCTGCAGGACCAGTCGCGGTGCTGAGGCAGAGCGATAAAGCTTCCAATACCTGCTTGCAAAAGCCATTCTGCATTCTGCGACTGTCCACATGTTTTATAATTGTTGATACCAAACTATAAATAAGCACACCCCAAATTAACAGTGCCCTCCTCTGGCTTTAAATTATGGATTCTTCTCTTGAAATTGCGGCAGACTTTGGGTTCAAAGCTTTGTGGAAAATAAATCATGCAGGGAAGGAGATGGGACACGCTAAAGTCTGCACTCCTGCAGCTGAGTCTATAAAACCCTGCTGTGCCATTGCACATGTCGTGGTTTCTGAGTGGGACGGCTCCTTCTCTCACTGATGTCTGCAAAAGGCATCTTGCCCCTTGCAGAGCAAGCTGGATCTGGCCACAGTTTCTCTAACACTTGCTTAAAAAACCAAGCAAGCTCCAGCAAATCGAGCGGTGGCAGCCGAGTCATTAAGAACCCCTGTGACGCCTTCTGGCCTGCTGTTGGGTTTCACCGTGCCCAGCATAGGTGGCTGGTGGGGACACGGGGCTGTGGGTCTGTGTCCCAGGAGCCCCAGGATTTTTGGTGCATGAGCTTAAACCAACCCCTGAAGGCTGGGTTACACTTGGGTGGCCGAAGTGTCAGGAGAGTGAGTGCAAAGCAGCCCTGGGGGGTGCACGGAGAGGAATTTCCCCCCTGTGTCTTGTGGAAAGCTACTGCCCGTGGTAGAACTGTGCCTTCCCAGTTAATGGTCTCCCTTTGGCCGCACCAGAGCCGGGAATTGCCTGGAAGAGAGAGGCAGGGCTGGCTTTTTACTGCTGCTAATGAAGAGTGATCCCTGCCTGACCCTCACATCACATGAGTCTTGGCATGGTAGGTCTGGCTGCGTTTTACAGGGCAAAACCTGTTAAAGAGGAGAGACTGAAGTTTATTGCCCTGTTTGAATTCCACATACCTCTGGATGAAAAACAAGCCACTTCAAATGATAAAAGGGCCTGCTTTTTTTTACTGGAGTGGCAACAAAACTCCTAGCTACATCTCTCTTGTAGGCTGTATTCATGCAGATCAGATACCAGGCACACAGTCTTTCTTGATGTAAAGCAACTGCCTGTTTGCAGGAGAGATTTGAAGGTTGCTGCAGAAATGCCTGCCTGCCTGCTAGTCCCCTGCCTCTGCGGCTGAAGTTGATCCACCCCGAGTCCTTCCCTCCCAGCCCTCCTGCCATGGCAGCATCCCTGCGCTGTGCCGGAGAGCGGCAGGATCGGCGGGGAGGGATGGAATCGGTGGCGGCTGTGCGGGAGGAGCAGCCATACAGGGGAGGGAAGGGGGTGGAAAGGATGGGAAGAGACCAGGTGTGCTGCAAAGGGTCAGGCCAATATCTGGGGGGGGGTGTGGAGAGGGTCTGAGAGAGGGACAGACTCCAAAAAACTGAGGAAGGTGAAGGTAGAGAGGGGGAGGAAGGTATGACGGGGACCTGACCTTGCGAGGGGAGAAGAGGGAATGGCAGAGAATGGACACCAAAGCCGCAGTGAAGGAGGAACAGACCTCCCTCAGCCCATCGGTGGGGTGGGACAGGAGGGGAGGGCTGACACCCCGAGGTTGGGAGAAGCAGTCCCTTCTGCAGCCCCAGCCCAGGCCACACAACTCCTCCCTGGTCAGCCAGAGACCGGGGAGGGAGGGAGGACAGCAGTGCCATGTCCTGGGGGAACGCCTGCCTGGGCGAACGTAGTTAGCGAGGTTGAGCCAAACTCTGGTCTGAGAGTTTAATCAGCTTACCCTACGTATGACACTTCTTCAGCTTCGGCAAGTTGCAAAAAGCCCCATTTTTAACAGTTTCCATGCTCCCAAGTCCTACTGATTTCAGTGTGTTACAGGCAGACTGTGAGATCCGCAGTCCCCCAGGGATGGGGGCTGCAGAAACAGGCAAGGTGAAGGTGCCTGAGCAGCAAGCACTTTACAAGGCAGTTCACCCCCTGCTATGCCTGCACGTGTTTGCGTGATGCAGATGCAGATGTCTCTGTCAGTACATGTGCTGCTCTCTACAGCATTACATCATTGCAGTGAAACAGCACCAGGTAGCAATGCAGCATACTGCAATCAAGGGCCAGGGCAGGCTTCTTGCTTCTCCCTCCAAAATAAACTACAAGAGCATCTGGTGGGAAAGGGGAGGCTTTTGAGTGGGAAATGTTGGGGTTCTGACCAGCCCCATCACCTAAACACTTGTGCCGCAGTCCTTCAAGGAGGACATATCCATCAGATTTAGGAACCTGGGTTCCTAAATTCACATGCGTTGCAGTGATGGGACGCCACAGTGCAGTCTGCTACAGTGATTTAGAGGCTCCTATGGGAGAAACCAAAGGGTCCGTTCAATGTGCCATCCTTGGGTGGAGAACAAGCTGTCACGGCAACTGTATCAGTGTCATTCCAGTATCAGGACATATGCTGCAAAACAGATATGGCTTAAGGTGTCACCCCATGGAGCCAAAGGAGCCTGATGGGAGCTTGTATCCAGACCCAGGGGACAGGCTGTCCCTGTTGGACATGACAGCGAGTGGATACGCACCTCTGGGGCCAGCAAATGAAGGTGGCCACATATAAGACTATCTCCATCCCATCCTTGTCCATATAGAAAGCATATGGGAACCTCTGTCAGTCCAGGAACCGTTGCTAAACCGTTGACCAGGAGGAGTTATATTAGTATCTGAATGGCATGAGATAACCTCAGCATTTGGGCCAGAGCTCTGAGCTGCAATATTGCCGTTGTTTCACAGATCACACTGGTTGCAGAGAAGGTTGTATATCTGTTTATAGACACTTCATTATCAAAGCGATGCTGATAAATTGGAACAAATTCCTCTGGGGATTTTTTGAGATGCAGCTTTGCAAAGGAGGCTAAAAGGACTAAATGTGCTTAGGATTTACAAAAGGACTCAGTTAAATGACAACATGCTGTCTGTCAGGTAGAAATGTTAGCTACTTTGAAGGGGCACAACAATTTGGATGGTTTACAGTGGTAAAATTTCTTGGGATGAATCTAGGCAAATGAGAATTTAGGTTGGGTTTTGGAAAGTCTAAAAGGATGTACCAGAAAACCTTGCACAGGTTTTTTGAATGGGAACTTAATGGAGGATCAAAAAGTGACTTTAAAAGATAATAAAAGGACTGCCTTATTTTCAGATGAGTTATATTGTTATCACCATATATTTAATTTCTGCCATTTTTAATGCAGCTACAATAACTGCTCATTGAATGATGAGTTTGGCCATTCTTCTAGACTATCATTGTTCCACACACATTTTTACTCCTATGAATTTTAGTCAGGCAAATAATTTATTACGTGCAGCTTATTACAAAACCCAAACCCTTTTTTCCTGTTTCCATACAGTAAACACAGAGCAGTTTATGCGACTTTCTTCAGTCTTCATTTATTTGGCAAGTGCAAACAAAACTTGGTTCTTGTGTCACCCGCAAAATTTTTCCATGATTATTCACAAAGTGTGTCTTAGGCAAGGTGTGTAACTGGTTTGCTGAAATCAATGACCCTATTTCTGATTTTTGGCCAGCACCTCAAAATCAGCTATACAGCACCTCAAAATCAGCTATACAGGCGTTTTTGGCACAACATTTTCGCATCCTTATGCAGGTGTTTGCTTTCTGCAAAGGACAGATAACCCCCCTCCGCTTCCGCAGATGTACCTGTACAATGAACTGCAAGCATGAGTGGTATGTTCAAAGAGAATTGACTTCAGAAATCACCAAGAGATTTACGATTCTGTACTGTTTGTCTGAGCAGCTACTGGCAACCTGTGAAGAGGAATGCTGCCGTACTGTGCTCAAGACACAGTCCTTTTTAAATGCGTGATTATATTACAGCTATGGGCCATGCTTGCATGAACAGGTTAGCATGACTGGCATGACAGAGGAGTTTGTTCACTGAATCCAGGGATGACACCCGCTGGGAGAAACTGCAAACATGTTGGAGCACAGGATTTGAATTCAAAATTATTTTGACAAGTTGGAGAAAGGGTCTGAAAAAATAGACCTCAATTCAGCAGGGGCAAGTGCCAGGCACCATAGATACGCGGTTGCGCCATTAAGGCTTAGAAAGAACTGTTTGGGCAGCAAATGCAGACGAAGAGGAAAAAAAGAAAAGTGGGAGCTGTTGGATTGTAAGCTGAACACAAGTGGCAACATGATTCAAGAGAAAAATAAACCAAAGAGAGAGGATGTGAACAAGGAGAGAGAAAAAGAAGGGTAGAGAACATGACGGACAGGGAGGGAGTGGGGGACTGGAGCTGCTGATGCCCCAACGCAGATGGGATGCTCAGCAGTTTTCAAACACATCAAGTGTCTGCTGAAGGGAGGAGCAACCTGCAGCCCACGGTGATGAGCACACGGATAAGCTCGAACTGCAGCCAGAAGAAGATTCAGACCCACTTTGGGAAAAATATGTACAGCAAGCAGGCTGGAAAAACAGGTGTCAGGGAGAAACCTACACCAGAAAGCTCCTCAAGGTCTCTCCTGGATGCTTGCTTTCTGTATTTCTGCAGGCTGATTTGAGCATCAAAGCTACTAGTATGTCGTGCAGTTAGAAAAGGCAACGCAGTCCTACCCCAAGTGTAGCAAATTCCTCCCTGGATAAATCAGGCAGTAGGCTCAGAGTTTCCACTGCCGGCTAATCCGTGCCGAGCCTGCTCTGGGTACAGCTGCCTCTCTGAGATTAGCTCCAGGATCATGCTCTGACCTTTACCTCTCCTCCCTTAGCCGTTTTTGTTTACTTATGAAAATGATTTAAAATTCCTACATATTTGAGCACCTTAATGCATTTAGAGTCATGGAGTACCTGGCGAGTGACACCAATAACCATGAATGCAGTTGTAAGGACTGCAGAAACTGCGATCGTTTGCTCCATAACCTCAGCTGAGAGGGAAAACAGATGTCCCCGATGAAATCTGCATTGCACGGGGCAGGAGCTGGCCATACTTGCAAAAAAATTTTCCAACATGGTGCAAGCAATTTGTTTTGTTAGGTCAGTAAATATTATGTCTTGGTTTTATTTTATAAGTTTTTTCTCGCCAAGGAGTGTAATACCTCTGATGAACCTACGATTCACCAAGGGTTATTTAGATGAGTTAAAAAGCAAAAAGAAAGGAGCACACAGGGTTAAACCTCTGAGAAAGCATGTGCTGCAGCCTGGGAAAGTATCTCACCGGCCTGAAAATGGACCTTTTTGATTTTCACGTCCCGTTCTGTATTCTCAGGGGGAGAGGTGGTATACCGTTCCCTCCAGAAAAGGATTAGGTCCATCTTAACACTACTTTATTTTTTATTTCCTCCTGCTTGTCTTAAGGTTATTTCTGCTCTTTATGTTGAGAATGGCTCCAATTTGAAGCTTAATTTTTTTAAAGGAAAACTTATAGCATTTCTAAACACCCACCAGCAGCATTTGGAACAGTTTTCTTTCCTTATCTCACAGTGTTCCCAGCTGGTTTTCCCACTTCCCTGCCCCACTGAAGTTTTGGGGGAGGACATGCAGGGGGAGGACACTGTGGGCTCGGTGAGCAGCAATCCAGTGTGTGACGGTGACAGCGGCCGCTCTGTCCTGCCTGTGCGGAGAGCAGGCTAGCAGCGTGGCAGAGGCTGGGCTCGTGGGGATGCTGCGCTCGTGGAGGCACTTTGCTCCTGCAGGTCGTTCGGGTGCTGAGTTTTTGGGCTGTTTCCAGCTTCCTCGAGCACTGCTTTTCCCACTAACTTCTTTGCACCTCATCTCCTCGATTGTGGAGTTGGGGATGGTCCTTGTGGTCAGTGCACACAAGAGATAGCAAAACCCTGTCTCCTGCCTACTTATCAGATATTGTGAGGGCTGCCGAGGTAGTGTAAGTGAAATACATTAAATATCAGGACCCAAAAACTTATTGTGAATGGAGACAGCAAAATATTTGGCCTATAAACCCTGTAGAAGTACTAATCATCATCCACAAGCTGTAGGGCAGCAGAGTAGATGTAGGGTCTGAGCTGTCACATCATCAGAAGAGGTTTTTTTACAAGCTGGAAGGTATCATCCAACAAGTGTGTTTTGAAAGTCACTGCTGGCGTTTCGTTTTGCCAGTGCAAGTCCCCAATGTGGCGTGTGAGCAGCCAGACCATGCACTGCACTGCCCTGCTGGATGGGTGGCCGCTGTCCGGGGCAGAGCCTGGCCCGTCACCCACACGTTTAGGGTGCTGTAAAGGGAAAGTGCTGTGTTAATGCAGCCCCAAGCTGAGCTGAACAGGAATTCAAAATTCACAGGCAGACATGACTTAGGAAGCAGATATTCATTTATTTCTCCCAGCAGATTCAGAAGAGGAGGAGGTTGGGGAAATGCTATATCTTTTTCCCCAGATATTAAGCCATGACCTCTCTGCACACAAGTGGACCGCGAGGGACCTGGGGTTTGGGAGAGCGTAGCGCAGGTCTGCCTCTGGCATGAACTTGTGTGGTGTTGCAAAGACGTTTCGCCTCCATCCTGTGTGTCTGCTTTGTCCGAGCTGGCAGAGCTTTACCAGGGCAGGTAGACTGCCACATTTTTGTGCAGTATTTGGGACACTGGCATTTCTAGAACCCTGGTAAATCCAGAGGAGCCTGGAAATCAACAGCACTTTCTTAGAGGGCCCTGCAAGGTTTGACCTTTCCTCGAGTCTCCTTAGTGGAGAATAGAGTAAACTGGCAGCTTCTTACCCCAAACTATGGCTGAATCTTAACAGTAAGACTGAGGCTCAGTACAAGAGCAAGCAGCAAACCACGGATATTCGACTCTGTCTTACCTGGGAGCTCACCATCCTCATGAAGATCTCATTTCTTCAGGCACACAAGCGGTTTCTGGGTGTGCCAACTAGAACAGCTTCACGGTAGCAACTGTCCTGAAGTTGCTGCTTTTTCTTTCCCTCACATTCCCCTTCAAGGGAGAAACAGCCACTTCTCACCCAGCTAGAGCACTTTGATCTTCCAGGCCGTGGGCGTTCTGGCTCTGCAGCCCCTCTGGTAGGCTCCAAGCGGGGTGCCTGCGGGCCAGAGGATTTCCCCTTGTCCTGCAGTAACCACCAAGCTTTGCTGCAGGGCACCTTATCATCTTTCCTCCCTCCCTCTTTGTTTCCCACCTGGGATATACAATAAACATCCCAGCAATCAGGCCAGCATACTGTGCTCATGAAGCAGCTTAGGACTTCTGGGGTCATTGCGTTGCAGAAGGGTGATATATCAGAGCCATGGGTCGTGCCTGTACTACCGACATATGGCATTGGTGCCATACCTATACCACCTCTGTGTGTGGGCCACCAAAATGATGATCCAAGTGCTGCAATGATATACATGATGCTATTCTTGCTCCATACCCTGAACCACTGTGCTGGTCCCGCCTGCTCCATTTTGCCCTGTTTGGCCCTGCTGTGTTTTCGTCCTTGCCCCACTGCCCAGCCCAGGCACCGGTAGGTGTCACAGGGATGGAGACCAGTGACAGCAGGGCTGCAAGGATGGGAAAGGAAGGGCACATTGAGAAGGACAGATCTGAGACATCACCCTCACCTCCTTCTGCATTGTGAAGCATGGAGGAGGACGCCCCCACGCCCCAGTTCCACTAGCATGACACTGGCCACACTGCACAGGGATTTTCTCCAGTGCTGGAACATGAGGTGACCCACAAGGAGCAATTTGATGCTGAGCTGAGTCACTCTGCCTCCCAAACCACGGTTATCTCCCTGAGCAGCGCATCTTCCCGCACAGGTGACACATGGGGACAGCCTACCCAGCGGGCCGTAATGTGATGTTCCCGTCCCCTTTTGCAGGACATATTTTCCAAGCACTCTGCAAGCACCAACCACAGCGTTTCTCATATGTAACGTTGGCAGTCAGGAGCGTGGCAGAGCTGAATTTAGTCACATAGCTCTCCCGACGAGTCGCTGCCGAAAGGTCACCGCATCTCTCGTTACCCCGCTGGCGCAGCGCCCGAGGGAGCGGGCGGCATTATGTAACCTACCCTTGTCAGGATCTTCTTGTACTTGGCAGGGCAGCCATACCTCCGATTACTATTTCCTGCAAACAAACAGCCTCCGTGCTTTGCAGCACCCTCAGAAACCCTTCGTGCCATGGGGCTGGCGTGCAGCTGAGCCCGCTGCGGAGACGATGCTGCTGCTTGATTGCTCTCCATCTTCTCCACGGCTCGACTGTTGCTGCCACGCTCCCACAAGACCAACCCTCTCTTCTCTATTTTCTTTTTCTGACAGCTGTTGACATCAAACCTTGAACCTGGAGAGCTGCAAAAAGGAGATCCAGGCACGCCAGGAGAAGCAGCACATTGGCAGAGTAGGGAGCAAGCAAATAACTAATGATAGGCAACATAGCACTGTCTGGTCGTGATGCTGCAAAGTCTTCAGCGAACAGCACAGCTAGGGGAATAGCCCAGGGAGGGGGACTGATGTGCTGACCTCGGTGCCCAAAGTCCCCCGGGGTGATGGGCACAGAGGTGGGAGTGAGTCACACTGCGGATGCGGCTCTGCATCACACGCTGCCATTGCACCACTCGTGTTCATCGTCATGTCACACCTGCCGTGGGTCTTTTCTTGGTCTTCTGAGCTCCCCAGCCTGATCTTCTCCCTGCCCACTTCACGGCAGAGACTTTCCCCTCCAGGCTCCCAGAACAGACACTTCTATCCATCCCACGAACAAAAGCTGGACTGGGAGGCAGGGACTAAATTTATTCCTGAAATAATTTTGTTGATTTGCGCAGCTGAGAATTTTGCCTTAAAGTCAAGGATCTGTTGCCTTTCCTCCCAGAGCAGCCTGTGAAAGCAGCGAAGCTCTTTGTGGCTCTAGAAACCAGATCAGCCAGAGGGATTGTAAGCAATGAGTGTGCCTGGAAGAACCAGGTGCAAGGTGTAAAGAAAGGGCCCAGCACAGCAGGGCGGGCAGCAGAGAAATGGGAACCTTTCACGTGTTTGCAGCCAGTCCTCAGCACTGCCCTTCTTTCTCTGTCTCCAGCGGGACCTTGGCGGTGGATGCTGGGCGAGGTGGGTCCCACCAACGCCCGTCTGGAGCTGCTCAGAGCTCTCCGGGCAGGGGAGTGCCGGCTCTGCTCGAGCGCTGCCCGTGCACGATTGCCCGCGCGGCTCTGAGCTCACCCAGCCACAAGCGCTGGCTGCTCCCGCAGCATTCCTCCCTGATTCACATCACCTCGCGGGGGACAGCAGCTCACCCCAGGGATGCGACCGCAGTGGTGGGAGCGGAGCTGCGGCAGACACTCACATTCCCAAACCCCTGGGAGTGTGAGATCAGACCTGCCCCTTGGGAGAAAAACGCCGGCACAACACAATCCCTCGGATTGCTTTGTTCAGAGTGAGAAAAAACAAACATTTTACTTCTTAATTAACATCTTTCAACACTCAAACAGGCCAAGCAATTATTCCTTCTATATGTCACTCAGTCTAATGACTAGTTAATAATAAAAGCCACGCTGGTCTGCAGCCTTCAAAGCCAGGAAGCAGATTTTAGAGTTAATCTCTTTTCACAACAAGCTTCAAAACATGTCTGTGTTTATTCTGGGACAAAACCATTGGGAACGAATAGGCCTGAACAGGGTGAGCAACTTTTTTTCTGTATGGGATTTTTTTAATATATTGTTATTAAGAAAAGTGAATAATAGAGGAAAGTGCTTTGAAATGATGGCTGGAAGGTGGCAGCAAGTAGGTCTTTGAGCCAGGGAGCCTGGGCTATCTCTGAAAGCAAAAGCCCTTCAGCTCCAAAAGTTAAAGGCAGTGCCACCCTTACCCCACGATGAGCCTCTCCTGCCTCCTTCAGCCTTTCTCCATTCACTTTGTTTCATTTGGAGCTGAGCTTCCAGCCCATCAGGCTTTCCCACAAAACCACACGCATGTCCATAGCGTCCCTGGGCAGTGTTTCAGGCAGTTGCTCATGGTGCTGGGGTAGTTTAGCATAAGCAATGCCGAGCTTCTGCCAGGCTTTTAGCTGTCCTGCTGCTGTAGCCCCAGGGCTGTGAGTCCTTCAGGAATGATGGCCCTAAACCTGCTTCTTGGTGGCAGGATGGAGCATCTCCGCGCTATCTGCACCATCCCTTCCCAGGTCCGGATAACCCAGGCTGCCCGAGGCTTGCTGGAGGTCAAGGTGAGCTGCAGCTCCTCCTGGCCCACGGAGATGAGGGTGCAGAGTGAGGGGGGCTCATCTCGGTCCCATCCTGGCAGGCACTGAGGATGTGGACAGCCAAGAATCCTGAGCCAGAAGCCGGGAATCTGCCTGGTGTGGACAGCAACGAGCATCAAAGTGCTCTGATTCACCCTGGGGAGAGGCCTCTTGCTGGTAATTGCATTTTTCCTTCAAATATTCTTATGTTTCTTTCCCAGATCTCTGCATCCCCATGCCTTGACAAGACAGTCCTTTCCCAGTGCATCGGGCAATGGGGGAATGGGGAAACTTAGCCCAGAGCACTAAAGACATCAAAGTGAGGGAGCCCTGTAATTCATGATCTCTCTGTGAAGCTTGGAAAGAACAAGAAAAATTCCTTCTTCAGAAAGATGTGGCAACACGAGCAATGTGAGGGGAGGAACACTTTGGGGAGACATGGAGCAATTATTAAACATCTGTCTTTCTGAATAAGGACTCAAATGTTCAATGACAGCAGATGATTTGAAAAAGAGGAGGAAGTGACTAGGAATAAAAAAAAAATGCAGTTGCACTGAGCAAAAAGATCGGGTCTGGACATGGTACTGCAGAAAGCACGGCGGGAAAGGCAGAGAAGCCCAAGCCAGCTTAGGGGAGATGGTTCCCCCCAGCCCAGGGAATGAATCAAGGCTTCAGCCTTATTCAGGCTGCCTGCAGAAGTGCCTTCCCTCTGGCTCTGGGCCACTCACAGCCAAAGGGTGTTTTACTGTGCAGCTCCAGTGCTTTCCGATGGGAACGAGGCACCTAAATACCTTCCTGGCTTGGTGTTTAGTCTCACTGGGTCTCGGCACCTCTGCTAAGAAAGTGCTGCCTCTGCCCCTTATGGAGGAGTGATGGGGATGGAGACTTCCCACTTCGGGGTGCTTGCGCACTGCGTAACAGGTATCTCCAACAGCTTCCTCAACAGCCTTACTGGGAGGGCTGGAAGAAGGTTAACATCACTCCCAGCTGATAAATTTCCCGTTTCTGAGATGGCTGAGCTAGGGACAGCTTCTACCCGCTGCATGTGGAGCGTCTGGCAGGAGAACAATAACCACCACAAATATGCCAACACAGGTGTCACTGTCTCTTGTGAGAAATGTGTCCCACTTCTTAGATTTTTCAGGAATTAATTGAAAATATATTTGTTGGTTTTGTTGTAATGGGGGTTGCCATGACAACTGCTACAGCTACTCGGAAAAAAATAGGAAGGGCTCACACTGTCACTGTGGCCATCTGTCCCTTCCATGGAGGGTCATTATAAAGCCATGTACCAACGTTCCTGAGACAAATCTTCATGTAAGCCTATGGTGATAAAAGGGCTTGGCACAATTTATCAAAAAGCTTCTCCCCTGGATCACTGTTTCTTTTCTCTGCACTGACATGATAATTTCCTCTATATTGGTGCAAATTAAATTCTAATGAGGAAGCTTCACATTTCAATGTGATGGAGAGCTTTTCTTCTCTAAGATGCACAGAAGCATCGCACCCATTGCGAAGGGAGGAGAAGGGATTAAATATGAATCAAGGTGCACAAGACAAGCTCACTATTCCTCGTCTGTGTCTCTGATGCTGCCTCTCAGCGCTTGAGGTGCAGTAGCCCTTCAGCAACCTTGGAAAGGCAGTTTTGTTAAGATGCCTTATTACTATTTGCCTTAATGCTATGGTATTATGTAGCCTGGGTGGCTGCATGTTCCTCTCTGAGCTGAGACCACAAAACCCTCCAAGGATGGAGGCAGTGAGCAGTTCCTGGAAAGGCGTCCGGGACACAGCAGTGGGCAGGGCTGAATCACCCTGGGCAGGGGGAATGGAGGCGAGTGCAGGCACTTCCCTGCTGTGAAACAGGGTCTGCTCTCAGAGTGCTTTGGGTGACATGTAACACCACGGTTCTTGCTATGGCAGTGCCTCCAGATCCCCCAAGTCCCGCAGGGGAGGAAGGAGCTGCCTCCACTGGTACGATTTGATCCGGACGATATTCTCAGCTGTTCTTTCTCCATGACACTGCTACGGAGGAGACACCCCCGTGTCTCAGCAGCGTGAACTGCCCTTTCAGTGCCATCATCCCCATCATACAGCCCATCTGATGGTTGAAAGCCTGGGGACCCCTTGGCAGGGAGCAGGGGGCTGCATCAATGGTTCTCTGCATGCAGGGGAGATCCTTGGCAGGGTATTAGATGGGGGGAAATGCAGAGATGGTGGGGTCTGGGGGTCTCCCTGCCCCATGGGTCCGTACACTGGTACTGGTGTGGCTAGGGGGGATGAGAAGAGCTCAAGCATGGAAATCTGCTCCCCACATGGCAGGAGCGTATCCCAGCCCCACAGGAGAAAGACATGGGGGAAAACTGGGGACAGCCCCAGCTGAAGCTCGGCAGAGTGATGGCTTTTCATTTGGATCCTCTCTGGGCCAGCAGTGTCATGCTCGAGGCACAGCGAGGCTGGGTGGCTTGTTTAACTCCAAACAACTTATTTTCAGGGTCACTGCAAGCTGCTAAGTCTTCTTCTGCCACAAATTCCCCATCAGAAGTTGGGGGTCAGAAGGCCCAGAGCTTCACTAGTGGGCAGGAGGAGGCTAAACTTCTAAATTATTAAAGAACCAATTCCCAGGGGCTGCTGGGACCCTGCCTGCAGACCGACAAAGTCTATTTGAATTTGACATTCAGTATAAAGTCAGGAGCAACACAGTCAACTCCAACCAAAACTGCACTGGTATTAGCTTGACCCCTGTAATGTGAATCTGCTGTGCCCGCGTGACACTGTGCATCAGAATAATCTCTGACATCTGCTGAGATACAGGGCCAAAGCCACCCTCAGTGGAAACAGCAGGGCTTTATTTGACTCAGTGGCCTTTACTCCAGGGCTTTTGGCCCTGGGAATGCAAGCTGCTGCCTCCGCAACGTTATTTACTGGATGCCTGTCTGTAGTTGTAGCCGCACTTTTTTTTGGACAGCAACTTGTATTCTATGCTCTGGAAGCTGCTTATATTGAAACTTCACAATGAAACTCAAGCCAAAAGATACCAGGCAGAAAGCAAAAGATTAGAGGCCCTGGAAGAAGGTGGTCAATCTGAGCCATTGTTTTTCTAGGACTGCTAACTCCAAGTAATCTCAATTGTAAACAAAGTTTGCAGCAATCGCAGAAAAAAAAGAAAAGTATGTAGTTGGACTCTATCCCTCCTTGGAGAAATACAGCTGCTGGGTTGTCCCAGAAATCTTTTCCTGGAAGGAAATCATGAGTTGTTCTGGAGAAGTTGCTTAGAAGTTGGTTGGAAGACCTGGATCTCAGAGTGCTGCAGAGTCCTTAGCCTTGTCCTGACGCTGGGGAGACTGATGTGCCTTTGGCCACGTGAGGAGCATCAGAGTCCTCAGAGCTGCCCAAGAGGTCCATGCCCTGTTGCATGTGTACATCGTGCTTGTCTCTTTGTACAGTAGGAACCCTCTGACTTCCATGAGACTATTAATCTGTATGATTTACAGAACACCATGGCTGGTAAGGTCATAGGAGCTAGACAAAGTAAAGTTCTGCTGCACTAGTATGTGCCATGACTGTAAGGGCTGAACATGACAGAGGCATGGGACAATCCTGGGGTAAACCTGAGAGCCACAGACAAGCCAAACACCACTGAACTTGCCTGTGATATATTTAGAGTGAGCCAGGCAGGACAGGCCAATTTAAGAAGTAATAAACTTTTGCATAACGCCCTGTACGTCCTATTTGCAGAAAAAAAAACAAACAAACCAATCCGAAAGAAAAGGAATGGAGAGGAGCAAGGGCAGGGCAACAACAGTGCAAAGACATCAAATGAAAGCATGTGCCCTTGGGCCCAGGCACTTGTGAGAGCAGAGGAAGGAGCCTAAAGGGGTTAGTGCAGGGCACTAACCTTCCTGTTTTATCTTTTGGGAACTGCTTCATCTTTTGGAAATGCCATTTCCCAGATTGCAAATAGAAACTTGCTGTGACTTCAAAAGACCCTTTTGTTATGTCAAGACCCAAGTTCCTCTTCTGTTGAGTGTAGAGGGGTGGAAGGACTTCGCGTTTGCTTTTCCTCAGTTGCTGTGATTTCTAGGGAAGAAAGCAGTCAGGAGCTCTGTGCATGTTGGGTCGCTGCTGTGGCCTCATGCGCATGCATCATGGTGCAACTTCTTAGTACAAGAATTAATGAAGAGTAATTTACTTGCCCTGCTGTGCTCAGTCCCAGGAGGGCAATCCCCTGGCTGGGGTGATGCTGACACATTTATCCGAGACACATTGCTGCATGCTCAGCCTCTAAATTGGGAAAAGAAAATGTGCTTTGGCAGTCCTCTTGGAAAGGCTTTGGACACACGCTTCGGGAAAAGAGCTCTGCACAAGCATGTTCCCTGTGTTTCTGGAGGCAAGCTCCACGTACCCGTGTGCGCGGCTGTTGTAGGAGCAGAGAAATACACTATTTTTTCACATAAGGACTAAGTGAAGGTGCCAGGCTTGTTCCCTGAGACCTGGACCCAAACCAGTAAGCTGGCCGGAGAAGAAGGGCTTTCCTTATGTGAAGCCAGAGTTTGTGCTGGTGTAAAGCAGAATAGCTCTGGTGGACTAGCACTTACTCGCTTGTGAATGTAATGGGGGCTGCAGCAAGGGAAATTCTGATTTTTTATATCCCTGGATTTGCAAAAGAGCTTCGTCCAACCAGATGAATGATTTATCTTCTAAAAGAGCGAATGATGTAATTTTTACCTTCCCCAAACAAAGAGCCAAACCGGTGACTGCTTGAGGTCTATTCCTGCTCTGTATTTGCTAGAAGCTGTTTTGATTGAATTTTGGAAAGCTGCTAAATAAGTCTGTCATGTAAAATGAACAAATTAAGCAAAATTTTTAATTACTCTGTCCAGTTGCTACATTGCCTCTCTTTGTTCTGGGACACCAAAACTTTACAGCCTGGCCTGGTTAGTACATAGAAAAACAGTTCTCCTGTCCCCTTGCTGGCCTAGGGACACAGGGATAAAATTAGAACAGTAATTGTCCATGTTAATTGGAACTATAGTTTTGTATTTATTTATTTCTATGTTGTTGCTTGCAACAACATAGTCTTATGAGGTGGCTGTCCAGCCCAGAGAGTGTGAATGACAGGGAAGGGAAAGAATAATAAATCCATAAACACCGTACAACTCATCAGAGAGACAGCGTGACACAGGTAAAGTTTGCCTTTCTGATTTTGCCAGCTCCACGCCTTTCATTTCCTACTATGGCCTATGTTTGGGGCCAGAGAAGTTTCTCAGAAGGCCCAGATCCCCAGTCAAACAGCAGGTCTTCTTGAACTACCCTTGGTGGTGTGTCCCGCCAGTGCAACCAACCAACACAGCTCTGCCTCCTTTCTTTGGGATTTTGGATCATTTGGGGAATTTTCCTCAGATCCAGGCCCATCATCAGCCGGTGGTAACGGAGTGAAAAAAAAGAAAGCGGATCACTCAAGCTGGGTGGTCACTTGGGAGCGCCTGCCATTTGGTCTTGGGCTGTAACTCATAGGTTGCATATGTTAATTAAAATAATATGTCCATTGTTTCCCTTTTCATCAGAAATGCCCACCTTGCTGGGCTTGTTGCTGCAAAGATGCAGGACTTTGTCCCATCCTGTTCCCCTTCCTCTTACTCATGCCGCTGTAGCTCCTACATCTTTGCTCTCCTGTTGATCCTGTTTTGGGATCTTTCTCATACACAACCTTTGCTTCACAGGTCAGCTTCTCTGTGACTTTCCACCTGACTCACTGTTTTGCCTTTCTAAATCTCCTAAAAATTTCTCCCTCCCTGCACCTCTTAATTCATCTGTTGACACTGTTATCTTCTATTTAGCACTGAAAACCATCCAGAGAGGTGGCTATGGGAGGATTGACTCAGGAATGAGCCAGACACAAGGTGGTCTTGCCACTTGAGAGAAAGTACCTCTGAGAACTTGGATCTCTAACTTCTCTGCAGTTTCCCTGCACTTCCTTAGAGATATTTTTAAACCATGAGTGAAGATGACTGAATTTAATATGGCAATGCTGAGGATGCAAGAAAGGTTCAAAAGTCATCTGTTCTCATTCTTAGGAAACTGAGAGTCCAGAAGGCTGATGCCTATGTTATTTTTTAAAGATGATAGGGTTTGATTTTCTTCCAATTACAAGGAAGAAGCTGTGGACACATGGATGCTCAGCTGATAACTCACCGTCCTCAGGGCCAGAAAGTGCCTACCTGAAGTGCCGCAGCAAGGCATGGATGCTGTGAATTAAGGGTTGGATTCCCAAGATGATGGAATTCTAATATTTTCAGGCATTTTAAAGACTATGAGATCTTAAATATGAGATTTGTGTCTTGAAACTATCAGGCAGGTAGCTGGGCAGGGTGTTATTGATACACGGGGTGAAGATGCGCCCAAGCTTTCCCTCAGCCCCCGAAGCTAAATATACCTACATTTTCCTGCATGCACCTAGGAAAGGAGAGAGAACTTGGCAACTAGCAGGGCAGCATCTTAGCCCTATCTATGATTAGTTGGCAAAGGACATTTCCCAATGACTTGTCACCTCAATTGTTTCAGATTATCGGGAGATGATAAATGATACTGGGAGTATATGGAAATTTCAAGGAGGTCATCACTGCTGTTCAGTCTGTACACAATCCGCGATGGTTGTAAATCCAGTTCTGAGCAATAGTTCAGCGTGTCCATGGGCAAGAAGCTACCTTACAAGAAGAAACCAGAGGTGCTAAAAACCACACTGTTGGTTTGATGTGGATGGTGATTTAGCTTTACCAATACTTGCGGTGAAGCTTCCACCATGCAGGAAGAGCACTGAAAATGAGTGAACAGAGACATAATTTTTCATTACATTAAACCACAACTTTTGCATTTGATGGAAAAAAACAAACCCAAATGTTTTCAGGCAGCATTTTGACATTGAATGTCTGGAAATGGAAACCAAGGATCACCACCTCCATTCCCAATACCAAGCTTTCTCCTATTACAACTCCTTTGAAGTGCCAAGGAAAAGGTGGAGAAACACTCAACTTTCAAGGTCTTTTATGTTCATTTTATGTAAAGTCTTGGCAGAAATTCTTTGCCAACATTCCAAAAACTCTACAGAGCTTCCTTATGAGGGTTGCTGACTCAAATGAACATCTTTTGCTTACTGGTCTTAAATGGCCACCGGAAGTTTCTGGGAAATACTTTACTTGCCTGAATGCATGTGTAAATAGATCCCATGAGATATAAAAAAATACTAGGTAGTACAGCTTCTCAATGAATGAAACCAGAAAAAGTCCTCCCATGAATTTTATTAACTTGTGAAAAATTCTTGAGCTGTGTATATCCATATTAATATACATCCCAGTCAAGGACACACAAGGAATTAGAAGACTTCAAAATTTCTTGTTCATACTCTACTGATAAGAATGTATTTTTGGAACATTTACATTTCCAAATAAGGAAAATGCTAATAACAGAAATCTGTGAATTAACTACTGTTCTCCTGAAGAAGTCTTTTTGTCCGTTTTTTTCAGCCTCTTTGTTCCACAGGGAAGCATAGCAATTAGCACTGATTGTGTGACTGGTAAATTATCAACTACTAGCTTCCAACCTACAATATATTTGAAAGACAGCTTTGATCATAGACATCACGATCACAACTCAGGAAGTCGGGTCCAAGGGCTTGTACAAGGCTACTCTGAACATGGAGGAATCTCTAGCTTTCTGTGAGATTTACTAATTTTCTGAGTAATAAACTAGTATTACTGAAATTAAGTTTGAAGATATTAACCTTTGTGGTTGTGTAACAGCTAGTCTGATAAGGAAGGATAGTCCTGAGAGGTACCTGTGTGAGTCCTGTGAATGCCACAGATTTGTTTAGATCATACCAAACTGATCTAATTTCCAATTTGACAGAGCAAGCGAGAGTAAAGAGATAAGGAGGAGCAGAAAAAGTGATTTATCTTGAACTTAGGAAGGCTTTTGTATTGCCACATGTGGCATTTTCCTAAATCAACTCTGGAAATAAGGTCTAAGAATAAATACTGAAAG
The DNA here is from genome assembly GCA_013400875.1 of Anhinga rufa. Lineage (NCBI taxonomy): Eukaryota > Metazoa > Chordata > Aves > Suliformes > Anhingidae > Anhinga > Anhinga rufa. Next base: position 61,523 of record VZTV01048977.1, read on the forward strand.
ATAAAAAATTGATTGGAAAACCATATTGGAGAGAGAGATTCAGGGCTCACTGCCAGACTGGTATTACTGGTACTGTACATGGAGCAGCTCAGCACTGTTCACTGTTGTCCTTAATGGGAAGGGAAGGGAAGGGAAGNATTCCCTGCTGCACATGCAATGACACTTGGAAGAAGCTGGAAGCATGTTGAGCTGAGGGTTAAGACTCAAAATTACCTTGGTCAGCTGGAAAAATATGCCAAAGAATGTAATACTGTCTGATAAGGATTAGGCACATAGGGTAAGAATAATCATATAGATACAGGAAGAAGAACATCTGGGTGGTTCTACAAAACACGTGAGGTGATAATGGTTTTCAAACTGAACATTACTGTTGCAGTAATGTTATACTGCTGGAAATAAAAGGTAGTTCTGCAGTTCAGCAAAGATGTGGGGTGATGGGAAAGAGCACAGAAGAGGACAAGAAGGACCATGGGCTGAGGTGTCTAAAGGTGAGAAGGTTGAGGTAAGACACAGTAACAATTTCCAATGCACAAAGGACTACCAGAAAGAGAAAGGGTGGAATATGTGCCCCGTGTGCAGGTCAGATAGGATGAGATGTGTAAACCACAAGGAGGAGGCTGGATGTTAAAGTTTAGGAAAAGTATCTAATGGTGAAGATTTCTGGGCATGGAGAATTGCCTGGAGTGGCTGTGGAAGCCCCATCACTAAGGATTTTGGAGGACGGCATAGGCAAATATCTCTCAGAAACAGGTAGTTACAGAAAAGCCCTCTGACAGATGAATGACATGATATTTCAAGATCTCCACCAAGCTTATTTTCTTTAGCTGTCTTATTAATCCCTGTGTTTGGCAAAACTCAAAGAACCTAGCTAATAATAGCACTGGAGCGAATTGTTTGTTATTTTCCTTATTTGGTGGATAACAGCAAGTCTTTCTTTGTGACAAGGAGGAAACCTTGTCTAGGAGCACAAGGGACTCAGAATGCATCTGCATTTGCGGATTCAGGCAAGAGCCCAGACTGAGGATCCTGGTTCCCTCCCTGGTTCTCCATGTCCTCCCATACGGGAGCTGCACTGAAAGCCAGCGGCAGCATTCCCTCATTCTTGGCCTTTACAGGTTTTATTTCTCCTGTGCAACCTCAGCCATACATTTAATCTCAGTGAGCTGGGGTGCCTCTTGCTGTGTAAAAAGGGAGATCCACCAGCTTGGATCTCACATTAGAAACTTGTATTCTTAAAGTACTTCAAGACCCTCGAGCAGCAGATGCAGAAATACGAAGAACTGAGTGGGTTTGCAGACAGGGAGAACCCTGCAGGCCAAGAAGCCCTTGTGCTCACTGCAGAGCCCTAGGAAGGCACCTGCAATGCAGGACAGAAAGAACCACACGAGGCATCCAAACCCATCTCTCAGAAGCATGGACTAGACATCCCTTTTCACCCCCAAAAAGCATCTGCACCTCAGCATAACACATCAGACTTAGGACCCTTGGTTCAAAGAAGCCTCAGAATACAGTTTACACAAAGAAGCAATCAAGACAGCCAAAAGATGCTATCTCATCCATCTTCGTTGGTGGAACAGGCACAGCCCACAGATGTGTTCCACAGCTTTAGGAAGGGCTGTACATACAATTAAATTTCCAAGGCCTGATCAGAGTCTCAGTGATATCAGTGTAAATCGGGGCTATGGAGCTACGAGGGCATGAAATGAGACCAGAACGAGCCCTGGAGCTTTCTCCCAATCCCAAGACCTCTCCCTGGTTGCCTGTCAAACTTCAAGTGAGATCTCGCTTGCAGAGCATGATCTCATTGGCATAATGCCTCCATCAAACTTTCTGCTGGAATCAGCCATCCAGTAACTCATTACTTTCAAATGATTAAATTATTTCTCTCTAATCCAATTAGTCACGTATGCACAGAACAATCCATTCTACTTTCCCCTATTGGATGTTTAAGCAGGCGGCTCCGTATTCATTTACTGACGTTCAGAGCATTAGCTTTGGAGTGACCGGCAGGCAGCTTGCTCAGGTGAATGCAGGCGGACAGTAAGTCGTTGATGGCACAGTATGGTTACAGGGTCAGCTGCAACATGCAGTGTCCTAAAATCTTGGGTGTTCTGTAGTCATTTCCATGTTTTCTCCATTTCAAAGGGTCCTTCTCTTTCCTCTTCTGGTTAAGAGGCAAACACTGTTTTTTTTTGTCTGTCTTGAAAGGTGCCTGCACCCCGTGCTCTCAGCAGGGCAGTGCTATCAGTCTGGGATGCACATGATGCATGGTGTGCCAGCACAGGTGCCTGGATGCTTGCAAGAGGGGAGCCAAAGCTCATAGCTCTGGCTGGAAATCAGCCTGTGAGTGCAGCTTGGTGAACTTCTGCAGTTGTGCCTCCATCGTAACCAAGCTGGGACTGCAGAATGAAGAGACGATGTGGGGTTTTCTCCGTCCACCCAGTGCAGCCTTGTCAGCCGGGAGCTCCAATTGCACGCGGTGTGATGCAGGGGGTACCCCAGGGTCCAGGCAGGCTGCGGTGCTGCAGCAGTGCCTCTAACATGCCAGCCAGTGCATGTCTACTTGTGCTACCCCAAGATGCAACAGAAACACACCCAAAGACTGGCCCAGGATCGGGTGGTGGATACTGAGAACTTGAATTGAGTCTATGAACGCCCCTGCAGCCTTCGGCAAGGCGGGTGTTAGCCTGGGCCAAATTCCAGGCTAAGGAAAATATCCTACAGTCCATAAATGCCAGGTCTGCTTCAGCCCCAGAGCCTTGCAGCTCCCGGCGCGGCACAGCCCCAGCCTGGCCGTGGGGCTGCTCCAGGGAGCTGGCATGAGGCACATCTCACCCATGAGAGGGAGAGGCATTTCCCAGGGGCTTTTCCAGGGACCTCACACCTGAGACAACCCCCAGAGACCAGAGGGTGAAAAAGAAGCAGCTACAAGGTATTTTTTCCTACCTAAATTTTAATATTTTTAACATTACACAGGGCTTTCTTGCCCCTCCCCAGATCGCCTGTGATCCTGTGTAAGCTCTGAATGGAGCCCCCACCTTTGCTAGTGGGTTTAGCAATTTCTGTCTCTTTTCACCAGATGCTCTGCATTTCACTGCCTCTTTCCAGTGTCTCTGCAGTCCTTCCTCTGACCTTCTTGCTCATCAGCAGCTCAAAGAGGATCCTTCAGGCGATGGCAGTGGAGGGAAATGGAGGTGAACGGCTCCCAGCCTGAGCGAGGAGCTGCTGGAAAACTCCCAAACACAACTGGGATGCTGCGAGTGCTGAAAGTTTACACAGGTTCAGAAGGCAAGTGGAAAAATTCACAAAAAGAAATGCATTTAGGGTCACTCACCACAAAAAAAGCCCACCTCTAACTCAGCAGACCCCAGAGGCACAAACCAGTGGGGAAATTAATCTGCAGAACCATCTCCCTCTTCTCCCTGTTCACTCCCCCAAGCACCCACACCTGCCTCCTATTGCAGAGCATACCTTTGCTCCAACCCCGCGTTGCTTTTCTGGCACTCTTAAGAAAAGCTATATCAGTCAGAGAGTTTTTAAGGAGCCAGAGCTGTTCTCAATAGCTGCAAGGCAGGTGTATAATGAGCTTTCAGCTTATTGTTACTAAGTGGAAAGGCACAATTAAAGCCCATTAGCTACCATGACATCACCAGTTTGGAGGAAACGTGGTGCTGGGCAGGAAGGGGGCAGGATGGCCATGCAGTTATCTGCAGCGACGCCCGGGGAAATGCTGGGTCCTGGGAGGCAATTTCTGGTCATGCAAAGAGGTTGCTGACAGCCCAATTCCAAAACAAAACTCATTACTTCTCACAAACATGCTTTGTGCTGGAGATGTGCACAGATTCACCAACACCGACGGCTCGGAGAGGTTGGGATGCCTTTCATCCGTGCTGCAAAAAGTTCAACCCATAACTCATGAACTGCGTTGCAGAAGACAGAGCAACGCAATGTGTCCCCGACAGAGCAAGCCTGCCGGGTTTCCTTCCCGGGGTGGGCGCAGGCAGCTGGCAGCAGGACAGCACCCAGCTGCTTCATGTCAGCACAAGCAGCAGCCTCGCTGCTGGCACCCCGAGCCACCGTGGCCGAGTGCATGCCGCGACTGAGCAGCGGCACAGAGACCTGTGGGGATTTCTTGAACTTTGGCTGTCCTCACCACTGGTGTTGAAGAGAGGGTTTTTTTCTCTGGGGTCATGTTTCTCTGGGGCAGGGGGGACAGAGCTGCTAGGGGGATGCCATTTGGGTTGCGGCAGCAGAGCGGCGGTGCTCTGCCCACAGACTGTTGGAGCTGTTTTGCAATTTTGGAGCTGTCAGGATTTCTAAGGGGCAGCTTGGGACCAGTCTGAAATAGGACACGCTGCCTGCTGTCCTCCTTGCTGCGTGCAGCCAGGCGCTGCGCGGGTGTGCGGCAGGGCTGGCATCGCAGGGCACGGTCACAGCCCTCCTGAGTGTAACAGCCACACGCACGGCGCTGCTTTATGGGATTTGGGGATTGCCTTAAAAAGCCATGCGATTTTGGGAAAGGGTTTGGAGTGGGGTTTTTTCATGGATACGTACTGAATTCTTCAGTTCGTTCGCATAGAGGAGCCACTCTCTTGGGTCACCAGGGTGCACTTTGTATTTTCAAGCTGTTTTTTGCAACTGTGAAAGTCTTTTTCTTCCTTCCTTCCTTCCTTCCCCCCTTCTTTTTGCCCTCCCTTTGCCAAGTGAAGTGGAACCCCCTCCTGAGCAGCTCTGGCTCCTGCCTCCAGGGGAAACGGCATAAAGGCAGGAGATTATCCTAACAGCTGGGAAGATTTTCTTCCCCTCCATGGAAAGATGATATAAGTTTTGCAATCCAGCAAAGCTCAGGGCTGAGGGCAGCAAGCCAAGCCCCACATAAATCAAAGGGAGTTTCCCCTTGTTTCCACAGGGGCCAAGATTTCACCCCAAGAAATTTTGCGGTTGCTTTCCGGTTGCGGGTGCAAAGGTTCAGAGCCCTGATGGTTTTTCGTCAGTCTCATGGGAGATTTGCAGCTTCTCCCAGGCTGAAAACAGGCTCTTCCCACACCGCTGCCACCGAGGCTCTGGGTCCAGGGAGGTGCAGTGCTGATGGGGTGGGAAGCAGTCTCTGTACTGTCAGAGCTCTGCTCGTCTCTGTGCTCCCAGAGGCAGAAATACAGTACTTTTCTTGCAGCAAGAGAATAGCTGGTCTCCTAGATCCTCATGTGGCATGTGTAAAATTGATGCATTCAAACCAGGGCTGGAGATCCGAGCCTGCCAACTCTCGTTCCTAAATCTAGTTAGCTATGTTGCCTTGTTTAAGTAAGTAATTAATTACATTCTCAGTTGCTAGAGAGGGGCCTCAGAACTATTGTGCAGGGATCTTGGCGTCAATTTTTAGATGAGACAGTATAAAACAGCAGAAAACACTTAGGTGGGAGTAAGATTGCACTAGTTTTAAGAAAAAGGAGTAGGGGATACCTGCTAAATATTTTTCATCCTCTCCCACCAGTGGAGTTTGCTATAGGTACCTCCTGCTGCACAAGCAGAGCTGCCGGCTTGTGCGACACATGGGAGATGCCACAAGCTGAGCAGGGTGGAGGCATCCAACATCCAGCCCTTCATATGCCATCGGCTCCTAGCTGTGAAATGCCTATTGCTGAAGAATTTCTAAGATCCCATTCATCACAGAGAAACTTTGCATGGTCACCTTTCACAAAGCTGTGTGGATTTTGTGCAGGAAAACGTTATAACTTTTCTTGTCTGCCTATGACCCGTCTTACCGTAGAGGCACTGAGCCATGCACAACAAACATGGAAATGGAGGATGCATTAAAACCAGAATCTGTCCCATTGCAAAGGGATTATTATAATCCAAGATGTCACTTGCATTTATGGGAAGGCATTCAATGACTCTGGCACGAATGAGTCTCTGTTGGGCAGTGAAGACCATTCATCTTCAAAAGTTAAAAAACCCTACAAGATTCCTTAAAGCCAAATTCTTACCATATGCATGGAGCACAAAATTAGAAAACCACACTTCTTGGAAAGCTGAAAGGAAGGTCAGCTTTCCCCAGGGATGGAGTCCTGTTACATGTGAGTGAAATCAGAAGGAAATTGAGTTATCTGATAGGAAAGCAAGCTTCGAAAACAAAGTTTGCTAATAAGCGTGTAGAAACAGCAGGACAGATGCATCCCCAGCTCTGCTATGGGTGACTTGGAAAAGCTATTTCACTTCTTTTCTGCCTTTCAGCATCCTCGTCTCTCCTAATAATGGCTGCTTTACAGGTATTACTAGCTGTAAGCGATGCTTGCAAAGGACAGTGGGTTTCTGGAACCCAAGATGCTTGAGGTGTGTGAATGCAGATGGACAAACTCATTTCCTCTGAAGGGGCACCTGAAGGAAAGGGAGCAGAGGAAAGGCAGGAAAGGGTTTGCCTCTCATGTACTGACTTGGGAGAGAGCCTTGAATCACCCCAAAGGTTTGATGGTCTCTCATCATCTGGGTTGGGGCCACCGGTGGGGCACATGGCAGTACTGTGCTACTCCTGCAACACTCAGTGCGTCGCCTCCCCAGGTGCTTGGCCTGACACTCCCTGTCTCGTTGGAGTCAGATATACGTAGCTGTGATCTCTTTGTCTGTTTTTTTTTTTTCAATTTTGGGCTGGAATAATGTGAGAGGTGCTGTGGAGCCTGCTGGAGCTGCCTCTGCCTGGTGTGGCCCCAATGGCTCATGTTTGCGCTGGGGTGTGACACAAAGGCACATGGAGTTACGAGTCCTTTGGGGATATTCCTGGAGGTGGTGGTCCCATTTACACTGCCTGTATGGAGCAGCTCAAGGGGAAAACTGTCCTGCCAGCCATTCCTGGATTTTCTCTTGTAGGTGACAGGCTGGTTGGCTCCAGAGAGTTCGGAGCAGAGCAGGATGCACCACGCGGGGCCCAGGAGGAAAGTGGGGGTGAGACAACATGATCCAAGACACCCCTGGATCTGGACATGCTCTAAATAAGGCAGTCATGTCTGAGTCCCCTCCTTAGGTACCTCCTCCCAAAATCCCAGTGGCCCCCTGTGACTCCTGCAGCCCCAGTTACTGTGCTGGGGTCCTACAGCCTCCGGAGAACCTTGATTTTCAAGCAGTGTAAATACCCACCGAACACCAGGCTGCTCAGATTCAAGAGACGTTTTATATTGGTCATGTTTTTAAATGGGTTATAAAGAGTTAATGATTAAAAGATGTTCTAACCACATTACAGACATGTCTGTGTTAGACATGTTTTATGTGCTCATCTGAGAACAGCATTAGAGATCATTTATAGGGAGTTTTTGCCCTGTTGGGTTCTATCAAAAACACTAACAAATAATTATCCATGTTTATTAACACTTTGTAAATTTATTAACACTTTGTAAAGTATCTATAAATGGAACCTTAATATATAGTATGGCCCAGAGCAGCCACCTAAATAAAAAGGCATTCAAAGTCCCAATCACTTCTGCAAACCTTGGCAGTGGTGTTTGCAAGTCCATGGCACGGGGCCAGATGTTGTCAGGGCAGCTCTGGGGTTTCTCTGATATGTAGCACAGGGCTTGATGAATGCTGCTTTCTTTCTGATTTTGAAAATATTTTGTTTTGCAAGAGAGGGTTTGGGAAACCAGGTTTTCTTCTTCCACACTGAAAGGGGAATATAATAAAATAGCAAAGGCCGCCTTTGCTCAGCACCATCACTGTGGGGTTTGAATGCACACACTGTCTTCAGCTCCTTAATCAAGCTTTACTCTCACCCCGGGCAAGCTCTCCCCGAAGCTGGAGTGGGAGACCTGCCTGAACTGGGGCTGCAGGATTTAGCTCAAAGCTGCTTACTGAAAATATGAGAGAGTTGTAATAGCTTTGTAAGCTGAGCCCAAGTTAGGCAACCACAGAATTGCACGTCAGGCTTCATCTCTTGCAGTTGGCATTCCTTTAACAGTCAAGCTTGAGCCTGGAAAGGTCTGAGCTCTGCAGCCTGGGAGGTTTTTGGGAGCTGTGGGAATGCCCAGCTCCGTAGGAGCCGAATACTTTAGCTCCCCTCACTTCCCTTGAAATCCCAGCCGGGAGCCCTCTTGTGAGTGCAAGCGTGCGGCAGCATGGGCTGTGTTCAGTGGGGCTTCGCAAAGAGGATGATTATCTCTTCCCAAACCCCTGTGATTTTAACAGGTTGTTCCTCTGGAAAAGAGGCATGAGAGGATGATCCACAGGAGGACAAGAACCATCTCATTGGCAAATAATGTACCAGATGCTCTGCTCCGATCCAAATGTTTACCCTCTGGGTTTTTTTCCTTCATCTTTCTTAGTTCAGTTCTGTCCATCTCCTGGTAGTTCAGACTCACTAATTGCATTCAGTGGTGGGTTTTCTTAAAAAATGTCTGCGGATTGATATGATCAAGTTGTGGACAGAAAAGCATCCAGTGATTATCCAAAGATACAGCATTTTCATGTTTCAATATGAAGCAGAGAATTGCTTCTATTTATAGAGAAAATAGCACACGATTCCTAGACTGTTTAGCAAATTTACATTCCCATGGTGTCTCCTTTCTTGCAAGCATTTCACATGTATACATCACTATAATTTAGAAACCCATTGGCCCTATGCACTTTATTTTGCTTTGCTATTGCTTTGCCCCCTTGTTCCAAGGGCAGGATTTTCCTGCCAGCGCCTGCAGAGCAGAGCCAGCAACGAGCGCTTCTGAGTTTTTGCACAGAAACCGCCTTTTCAGACCCAGCTTCTCTCCTCATCTCAGTCATTTCCAGCATCCCTTCCTCTCACAGCAGCCAGAATGCACCGCTACATTAACAATTAATAACAGAGCAGCAGTAAGGAAAAAACCTGACAATAAATTTGCTTTAATTGGACAGGAATGTTGCCAGGTAACCTCTTTTGCATTTTCTATCTGGGCTCTTCATCGCTCAGTGAGGCTCCCCCTCTTCAAGGGCAGCCCTTTTCCATTAGCCGCTCCAGGATGCTCATCTTGGAGGCTTACTCCATCAAGGCTTTTGGTGTCATCTACTCATCGGATCAAGGCTGAACCAACATGATACGCACCTGACACAGCTCAGGAGCGCACAGTTGAAGCACAGAGAAGGCTTTTCAGCAGAAGGCCCTCAGAAGGGCTTTATTACTGTGGTAATACAAAAAAGCATCTGGAAACCTTGAAACAAGCCCAGACTGGGCTACGGTTACTGCAGCGGGAAGTGTCACTGGTTGGGAACCGGCAGATGGTCCATCATCCTGACAGCAGCAGCTCTGTGGGCTGCAGCCAGAGAGCTTTGGCCTGCAATATAAGCTCTGAGATGCCGAAAGCTTCCTGAGCAATGCAGAGCATCCTGGCTCCACGCTAGCTTCAAGAGAGAAGACGGCTTGTGGCACCAGGCAGCGCTGGGTCCGTCCCTGACTCAGCGTGTGGTTTTAAGCATGTGAATTGGGTCACCACCTTCAGCGTGACAGTCGGCACACCGACACAGCGTACGCAGGCTTGTTCCAGTCACAACCAGAGCCCAAATGTGTCAGCGCAATTAATCCCAGCACCACATACAAGCACAAAAAGTCTCCTTTCATAAGTGGATTTTGCCATATCCACACACACAAAAACCCTCATCAGTGGATATTGAAACCAGAACCTCCGCTGCCAAAAATCTAGGTCCCAGCCACTGGGGTTACAGAAAAATCCCACCCATGGAAGTGACTCTGACCACCCAGCACAGTGGGGTGTGAGCAGAGGCTGTGGAGCAATTAACCACACCAATGGCAGAAGCTCTGCCAGACTCTGTGAGTTAGGACATGCATCTGCGATCTCAGAACAAGATGTGTTAAAATATCATCACTGTTTGTGTGTGTGGGTTAAACATAGCAGGTTTACTCCTCTGAGAAAAGTGGCCCAGGCTCTGCCCCTTCAGATCTGGCCCTTCTTTCTTTACTCACTTTGAAGATGCCATCCGTGAAGTGGGAGCAATTTGGAGTAATTAGTGCGAGGTGATGGTTGAGGTCACCAAGACCGTCATTAGCACTTATTTTGGATGGGAATACAGCCTGAGCAGCTTCTAGAAAATAACTTCACCCATCTTCTGCCCAATTCATTTTCATGTATTTCAAATGTCATGTTATTGGCATCAAAGAAACGGGGTAATTATGCCCTGGGTATCTGGGAAAGAAGGAATTCAGCACCGAGCAACTCCCTAAGACCATGGGCCAGAGCAAGGTGTTGAATGGCTAGTGGGTTGTTTGGACCAGGCTTCATCAACTGTTGTTTACAGCCTGTTGTCAAAAAATGACCTTTTCCTTCAATAGAACAGACAAAGGGAGAGTAAGAAATACAACTCCACCAATGTAATCTGCAGTGGATAATGAGAAGAAGGAAAACAAGACATTTCTTGGAAATCTCTTATTTTACTGATACCCGTAATTGCCCATTGCAGAATTGCTGGGTTTTTCTTTCTAGTTAGGCATTTTCCCTGGGTTATAAATACGTCACAAAAGTGCCAGATCATAAAGTTTACAAGTTATGTGAGGGCCGACTTGCTGTATAATTACCTTGTTTTTGCTCTCGGGCATTGCTGTCTTCAACTGTTACTCTGCAAGATCTTGTGGGCAACAGGACTAGCCAGAAAAATAAAAATAAAAGCAAGAAAGAGGAGGTGGCCTGGTATTCGGTCGCTCAGTTCTGACATAAACACTGTCGGGATCAGGCAGACATGCTGGAACGCTGCGGGACTCAGGGTCAGAGTGAAAATCCCCTAGTTTTCACATTCATACACCCCAAACCACAAAAGTGCAAGTTTCCCATCTTCAGCTTGAAACCTCAGAGCTCTCGTAGCCAAAAATGGGACAATTGACAAATAGGAACTCCAACCAAGAGCTGCTGCAGAAAGACTGGCCAGAAAAGAAAAAGCAAAACATTTCCAAATAGAGAAATGTGCAAAAGCTGTGCTGCTGAAGACAAGGATAATATTTGCTATGTTATCCTAACCAAATATGCCACTCAGCACTCTCTCCTTTATCACAGTTATTTTAGTGGTGTTGAGCCAGGGTCAAAACTAAGTCAAAAATTCACAATTTTGCCTCTCAGACAAGGCTGTTTTCCCAATGAAATATAGACTTCACTAAATGTGTCTTTCTACAGATCACCCTTAATGCAAAGGCATCATTAGATACAGCATTTGCTGTTCGCTGCTCACCTTTTCATCCCCACCGTCTTGTTAACAATTTCTAAGTGTAATTAGCTATTTTATAAAATAATTGGAGTCCCACCTCCTAACAGAAATCCCGTTTGAAATTTCAGGCAGAACAGCTACATTTTGGTAAAGTTATAATAGGCAGCGCTTTACAGTCAGGAGCTCTGAGCGATTTTAGCCATGAAGATGCCACCAGATCTGTCACTAATAAATTGCATGAGGCTGGGCATAAGTACAGAGGTTTTATGCAGTATAATGGGTTGCATCTATAGGAAGAGCAGAGTTGCACAGAGAGGCATAAGAGCCCTCCATGGTGCTATTAAATATCAAAATGACCATGAAATCAAAATCGAGCACAGCATGCCAGAGCCCGATGCAGCACCTATTAAAACCAAGAGATACTCTTAATGAAGGACAGTGGATGGGGCTGCTGATCCTGCAACTCATCTCAGCAACGCACCCACCCAGGAAGTGCTTAATTTTATGAACAGGTTTAAGTGCTGTCAACTTCAGTGGGACATTAGCACATGTTTAAGTGCCTCTGCAGCAGATAAATGGATGTAAGCACAGGCTTAAGTCCTCTGCTAAACTGGGGCCTTGGAATGATGTTTCTGGGAGAGAGAAGTATGTTGGTCTTGCAAAACAGCAGGGTCCTTTTGATGCCTCTGTGTCCTCCAAGGGCACCCCATGGTGGAGAGGTTCTATTAGGTTTGACATGTTAGAGCTGTTGTGGGGCTGAAGAAGCTTGTTCTTGGTCTTAATGAGACCCTTTAAACGAAAAGCAAACGCTTAGTTTCACTTTTTATGTCACAGAACTGCTTCGAGGTTGGAAGGAGACCTATGAATCATAATTTTAGAGTTGCAGAATAGGATTTCATACTTCCCAACTAAAGTTTTAGAGCTCTCCAGTGTAAGAAAATACTGTTATTTTTATTTACACTTTAAAATAATAGCAAGACTTTGGGGAATGAAGACATTTTTCAATAACATTTTTAGAGCCCTCTTTGCAAATGCGCGGCTTCCACAAATCAATTTTGCAGCCTCCATCCTGCAGCGCAGATCTTAACAGGAGGCACAAAAAGAGTCCCCTTTGATCCACGTTTGAACAATCATCTCCCAAAGACCTGGGGCCCGCATCCTCAGCGCCCTCCCCTCGCTTTGTTAACACAGTTTGGGTCTGAAAAGTTTTTAAGGTCATGGAAGCTTATTTGTTAGTCATTTTGGCTTTGTATTCCTGTTCTTCCTGATTTGGCCTGGTGTGTAAGCGAGGAATGGCACACAGAGTCCATCCAACAACTTGGGCTAAATAAAGCTCCTGTGGAGTGGATCCCCAAGAGCAGCAGCAAGCGATTTGCATCTAACAGGCTTCCTTGACGGACAGAACAGCCCCATTGCAAGCATGAGGAAAATGCACAGGTCTTTGAGCAAACTGGCTTTTAGACTGGGAAACTGCCCTTGCCTCCTTTGTTAGAGGCTTTATCCATTTAATTTTTTTTTCTGTTGGTGTGGAATTGATTTTTTTTTCAGGCAGAAAAGTGCTACGAGGGCAATGATCCAAGGAACTAATGGGGGAGACAGGCATCTTGTAGACCCGTCTTCCTTCCCTTGCTGAGCTGGTGGCACATTTTCTGAGCAGAACAAAGTCCGTAGAAGTGAAGGGCTGAGATTTGGGAAGGATCTGGATGAGAAGGAGCAGGAAGGCAGAGACCAGGTTAGGGCACTGTCCCCCTTCCGTCTCCACAGTGATGACCCCAAGTTTCCTGGTGCCTCAAAAGCCACCTTTGGAGATATTGAGATGGATTCCTCAGGAGGGAAATGTAGGAAATGCTCAAATATTTAAGTCAACTGAAGCCAGAAGAGGCTCTGCTTAGGTTTTCACAAGCTGAAAAAATACAGCAGTTTTCAAAATGAAAGAAAGATTAAATAAATATCATGTAACCTATTAATATCTAAGTTATAGCCCTGCTGCTTCTTTGCTTAACAACAAACACCTCGTTCTCTTCACCATATGGAATCACAGAAACAAAGAGGTTGATTTATATTGTTCAAAATTGGACTTACGACTTACTTCTGCTGTATGCTGTAGGGAATAGTCTCTTGACTGTATATGTATTTTCATCCAGGGGGAAATATAACCCGGTCTCTGGTAAATACCCAAATGAATGGAAATTCTGCTAGAAGATTTAAGATACTATAGGGTTATTTTTTTTTAACTTGTAAATAGAGACATCTTAAAGTGCTCTTAAAGCTGCTTTACAACAATTAAGAAAGAGATTTTAAGAGACCACAGTTCCAGGATGTCAGCCGTAGCACTTTAAACAAAATTAATAAGTCTCACAATTATACGTCTTCCTGCTTGAGAAGCAAGTGTGAGCCACTCATCATTCTGAAACCCATTAGCAGAGACGATTAAGGGCCTTTTCAATCCCGGCGCAGTGGGGCTGTAGCACCCTAATTCACATAGTAAAACTTTGCTTTACACCCTCAGTGGCACTGCAGGAGTATTTGGAGCTGCCCTCCTAATTAACTTTAAATTATCTTGATCAATGACCAAACTGATTTTCTAGTCTGTGTGTGTCCTTACAAGTTAAGGCACTACTTCAGCCTGAAATTCCTCTTGCATCGTTTTAAGGGTTCAGTGCAGGGAAGCACGGTTGGGGGCTCACGAGGCCCAGAAGTTGGCCATGTGAAATTACATAAAAGCTGGTTTTCAGTAGCTCTTTCACATAGAGGAAAGCAGAGCTCCCCTAAGATCAGAAAGGGATTTTTTTTTTAGTTCTGCCTGACTTCTTGTTACTATCCCAGAATAGAAGCAAACAGATTAATGACTCAGATGACATAATTTCCCATCATATACAATATGTTGCAGGTTACAGTATTCATTAAATAGATAATTCAGGCACCGTGGATTTGACAGTGCCATTTTAGGAGCAAAGACATTTTGGTCCCTGTGTTGTTCCTACATGTGCAAGTGAAATAAATGCAAAATTTCACATAATAAAACCACAACATTTTTGGCTCTATGTCTTCCTCCAAAAAGGTAAATGCTTAACAAAACATACATTTTTAATAGACTCTGTGGCTGTGTATTTTTACAGCATGATTACTGTACAGGAATACAACTGTTATGAAGATGTGTGTTTTCTCTCCTGCAACACTTCAGCCTACAATATTAAGCTACAATTGCATACTATAGATGTTAAAAATATAGCAGAAATATTCTTATTAAAGATAATGCACCAGCTGGGAGGAGGCAAAGCAAACGTACCTTAGAGAGATCTTAAAAACATCCAGCACGGAGGAGGCTGGGCACATCCTCACTATACTGAACACGCAAAGAGGATTTAGCAGGCACTGAGTGACTAACCCTCCCAAAATCCCCAGCAAGGAGGGTATTAGCAGGCCACATTTTCAGCGAATGGCTCGATTCTGCTCTCCCTTACATCCTCAAGTCACCAGTAATTGTGGGGAATTGCTATTGATCTTCGACAGCAGGAGGAGGGTTAGAATCAGTCCCCAAAAATGAGATAGCGGGTGGGGGATAGGTGAACTCTGGGTAGGGCAAGGATGCGATGCAAGACGCTCAAGCTCATGGCTGTGTCGGGCTTGCTCTGCCCTGCTGACTCCAGGGAGGCTGGGGAAAGCTGCCTTGTAAAAAAAAATTATGTTCATTCTGCACAGTTGGAAAACATTTCCATTCAGCAATGCCAGTGTAAACGTGGCATTTCCTTCAGGAAATGATGTCTTCCTCCATTTCAGGGGCTCTGCACATACACTCCATCGTGTAATTAACAGCAGCAAATGAGTGCCAGCGTGTAAAGAGGCAGGGGAAAAGATTGCAGGTGAAATACTGGTTCCAATTATTTTCCCTCCACCCAGCGATTGTCTAATAGCTATAGTTTGTGGCCTAAGATTGCAAGATTTTAATGTAACAATATCGACCTTTCTTAATGCATGGATTATGTGCAACCCATCTCCCAGCTGGAGAAAATACAGAGCTGCCTAAGGGTGCACGTGGGACACAAGAGCGTCTGTGGCTTGGGAGTGCCACACCAGCCGGTACCTCCGTGGAGGGGATTTGCAGTGGGCAGAGCTGCCTGCATGGCCTAAGCTTCACATGAGCGATCCTGCTGCGTGGGGAAGCTCCATCCTGAATCCCAGACAGATGGGTCATCCCTCCTTTCTCCCAGAGGGAAAAAAGACGGTGAAGTTTGCTGCATGGTAGATGGTCCCTGAGATTTTGGGGCCATGAGCAAACGGTAAGGACAGATTTGGCTGCAAAGATGAACCTCCAGCCCATGAAAGAGAAGGAAGGGGAAGATGAAGCCGGAGCACACAGCCATGACTCTGTCCCTCTGCAGAGTTTCAGGATGAGTAAAGTCATTTTGGATGGCTCCTGCGGAGCCTGAACCAGGTGGAGGATGTGTGGTCTGAACTAATATTTCAGAAATGATTGTCTGATAAACTCAATTATTGGCATTTAAAACCAAACATTTTCTGGCGTATTTCATAGTGCTTCCTAAAAAACATATTTTCCCACCTAACCTTTATGTATGAACAAATACATGTGGACACAAATGAGATGCCACTGGGATTTTCTGCAGTCATCAGCTGTAACTGGAGAGGGGGGTGAAGCTGCAAATTGCAACGAAGGGAGCCGCAGGGAATTTCCCCACTTGCGATGTGATGGAAAAAACGGAGGATCCCTGGGCTAGAGTCAGGCAGGGCTAACGCATGTGTGACAGATGAAAGCAAACTGGATTTGGTTCACTTTCTTGCTCCGGCTCCCATAGACCATGGTGCAGCAGCTCTCTGGTGGCCTGGGTGGTACTTTCCATGCCATGCATCTTGGGCAAGCGTCTCCGCAGGGGCACTTTCTAAGTGTCGCTGCTGCTATGTGAACAACACATTAATTTAAAAGCAGCTCATGATAAAACCACTGCAGGGCTCTGCAGGTCAAGCCTGAGGAAGCAATGGTGAGGTGCTCCAGCAGAAGTGAGAAAGGACATGAAAAAAGCCGCTGTACCAGCCCGGCCAGGGTCTGTTGAACATGCAGATGGGGAAGAAAAAGTTCACACCAGCTTTGAATTTGCCTGATTTCCCTGCATCCATATACCATGGCTCTTGCCCTGAAGGATCTCATGGGATTTAACCCTGTAGCCAGAGTTTGTCCCAGGGGAGCAGCCCATGCTCCTCACATAGCCTCTTCCCATGAGACAGAGGAACAGAGTTACCCTCACTCCACCCAACCACCAAATCCCCTGGGACAGCCCAGGGCAAAGCCCTGGCAGAGCTTCTGCACCAGTACACGTGCGACCAGGACAGCACAAATGTGCTGGGGACTGCTGGGCACATCCCTCCAGCTGCAATGCGGTGTTGCACACTGTTGCTGTGATTTGCTCAACATCTGCCAGGGCAGAGGAGAACATCTTGCTGACGGGTTCATTAATGTTCCAGGTTATGTTACAGTGGGTAAAGACTTGTGTTCGAGAAATGTTTTTGATTATTTGCCCTATTTGCTGCTGAACAGTTATTATGCCTGCCAGAAGTTCAATAACCCTTTGTAACGTTACTTGTATCCCATAAACACAGCAAAATGCTATTTCCGAAAATCTTGGCACAGCCCCTCGGAGGAGCATACCAAACCTGCGTTTCGCAAAAAACCATACACAGACTAACGAAACCCTGTTGCAGCACACAACAAAGTCATGTTTCAGCTGCGGTGTCGAGCAGAAGCGTGAGGCAACCCTGCCCCGGTGACTCCCATCCCTGCTGGTTTCAGAAGTGTCTTCCCTCCCTGTCCATAGTATTCCCAATGTCTCTGTAGCATATGGCAGCTATTCTTTTATTTTCATGATTATTAATAATAACTTTTT
>VZTV01048978.1:0-10936 GCA_013400875.1 Anhinga rufa
GAAAAGTTTTTTTTCCCTGACGTACCAACATATGTACAGCAACATCTACCAAAAAAACCCAACACTTTCTCCAGCTTCTATCCAGTTGGCCCCCAGCAATGGCAGGAAGGTTTGCACATTTTGAAAGCTTATGTTCACCTTCAGCAGAGCACACACTTATTGAGAACATCAGCACAGTGCTGGCCAGCTCCCTTGACCCACGCAGGGCTCCTGGCCCCTCCAGGAGCATGCCAGAGCACATGGGCTTTGTTTGCTGGCCAAGCTACAAAAGAAATTTTTCCTTCCAGGAGGCGCCTGTGTCTACAAGGACCAAACAACAGGATTTCGCAGTTACGCTGTAATACTATCAGATTTATCTGAGGCAGCCTACAGAAAATATTTTAAATACTGGAAAGAAGAAAGATGGTTCTTAAGGTCCCCAAATTTCACAGTGTGTTCACAGTGTAATTCCTGCATGGAGCACAGGACTGAGCAGTCAGGGCTTCTCAGCACTGCTGAGCACCTGTGTCCCAAAGTCTTCAGGACTTCTGAAAGCCAGGAACCCCACACTGGTGGCTCAAGACATCAAAAATTGGAAGCATTCACTTGATTAGAGAATCAGACTAAAACCTGGCTTGAGGATTCTTTTGAGTGGCTGAAAAGAACAAAGACCGCAGCTATCCCCTCCAAAAACAACAGGGAGAAAGAAGAGATAACTGCTGCCCTCCCCCTTACCTCATCAGGAAAACTAGAAGAAACAACATGCAGCTCTATTAGTGATCTGCCATGTAACCAACAGGATTTCATGTAAATGGAAAGTATCAGATAACCTGCCTTTAGAGACTCGGCCTGTTTTCCTAGAAGCATCCGTCATGACAATCAAGCATGACACTCTCCCTCCTAGCACAGACGTATCACTTCAAAATACTGAAGTGGCCCCACCACAACAGAAACCACAACCTAATTATTTTGTGTCATTGGTAATACCTACTGTGACAGCCATATTTACTAACTCAACTCTCTCCAGGAATAGCGCCAAGAGAAGGAGAAGACAGTAGCAGCCCAAATTTTTTACTCTCATTTCTCAACTGCACAAGGATGCTACCTGTGCGATGGGTGAGATGCTGCTCCAGGTGGCTCCCAGAAGGTATAAGTGTTTATTACTTAGTGGGTGAATTCTCTGGAGAAATCACTGAAATAAAATTCTTCACTACTACTACCCCACCGAGCCACATGCATGCTGACTAGTGAGAAGCTAGTGGTCTTAAAGGAAGAAACATTAATTTAAAAAAATGTATCTTTCCTGATCAGCAATGGCAATTATGGAGAAATTTTGTTCCAGAACAGTAATACACATCTGTGTGCACACACAGACCCCAGCAGATAAAGTATGATTGTGACAGATGCCGTTTTCTTAGCACACATCTAAGGGTGATGATATTTAAGGGATATATACAGATGAAATCCCATAATTGCTGGTTCAGAATGCATGTCAAAACCTCACATTTCATATATCAGCTCAAAGCCCAATCCCCACCTCATTGCAATTCTGTAAAAGGTCAGCAGCATAGAGCCATCTGAATTTAAAAGCAAAGTCTTTTCAACAGCCCAGGGAAGACCAGCAGTTCTTGTGGTATACATTCACTTTGTTGAAACTAATGATGCATTCTTCTTCCCAGGGAAAAACTAAAAATGAAAAATTGGAATTGCAAATATTGCGTGGTAAAATACAGCATGGAAAATTTTCTTGCCATTGCATGCTGTCAAAACTCAAGTCCTCATCCTAAAACCTGTGCCTCAGCATAGATATGTAAAGATCTACTTCCACTGTGAGTGCAAATCAAAAATTGTCTTGAATCATCAGTGACAGAAAGAACTCAATGTTGTATTTCTCTCCCGCACTATACTACACATGCCTCTTCCATTCAAGTTATTCCAATCATTTCTCTTTCCTCTTACATCAGTTCTCGATAAGCTGAATGCCAACAGCATCTTCTATTATCACATGAAAGCCAAGAAAAGAAAAGAATTGCCCTTTAGTAATTTTGAGACATCAGGCAAACAGTATTTCTCTAAGTATGTGTGGAAAGCATGTATGTAAGACGACAATATTTTTAGTTTCCTAATAGCCCAACCTCGGAAAGATTCTTCTGGATTTCTGCCTTCTTCGTTTTTCAGCACATTTCCACTTCAGCACTGTTGCTGACTTCGACTGCCTGACAACATATGTCTTTTTCTGGCAACGCAGCAAATGTAGACCAATCTATTATTAGATTAGATCTTTGAAACTGCAAAGCTTACACTGTGTATGGAAATAATACCCAAGCTTGCACAGAGCAGGAAAGCATGTGTAGGATGCATCAACAGCATCATTTCAGTTTGCAAACAGCACTCAAGTCTCCACGGGAGAAGAAAGCAGGCAGGAAAGCATACTGGTTGGCCCCACTTGCAGGTCTGCACCAGAAGCGTGTCCTCAAGACATCTGGTCCCCAGGCCTGCCTAGATCACAAGGGCATTAATAGTGGAATGAACACGTCTTCCATTGGTTCTGGGTCCCACGCAAAGCACACATTTGTGGGAATACTGCTATGGATCGTTTGACAGTTCAGCACAGTCAATGGTCTTTAAGGAAGCCAGAAGTCCTATCTTCTTATTTCTAAGGAAACTTCTTAGTTAATTGTTGCTTCCCCAGGGTAAAGTGTTGCAAAGCTGTTTGTTCTATGGAAAAGACCCTTTCCACAAGCAGGTGGGCAGCTGGCCTCCCCACATGTCAGAAGCCATGGTCAAATGCCATTCAAAAGCAACATAATGCCTAAAACACATTCAAATGCAAAGTCTGGAGGTAATGTGAAAGTTTGCAAAGAAGCAGTTGAACTGAAGAGGAATTAAGAAGCAGCAGCAGAAAGTTGATCTGAGTCAACATGAAAGACAATTTGTTGGGTTTTATTCCAGGCTATCTTCTCATTTTACATGGGAAGGGATTTCTATGCTTCAATCTGTACATTATCACGATAATATATATTCTCTAGTACAGAAAGACAGTCTTGTGCTAATCATCTAATTCTTGGTGATCTTAACTTCTTTGCAGTTTTATAAATAATGACAAGGTGGATTCTAGTACAACATATTGTGAAATGTATTTAGGAAAGCAGTAAAGAACACTTGTGCTGTTAATGCATTTTGACATATTTGTGTAACACGTTAAGTACTTTACAACATCTAATTACAAGACTATACAGTCAAATGGCACTGAAAATTGCAAACAGTGAAATGGCTGGTGTTTTCTAAACAGTATATTTGTTTGTTAGCCAAAACACTTTGCCATCTTTTTGGTGAGACTGATAAAACAACTTAGCTGAACTCCAAAGATGAAAAAAAGCCCCTTGCAATAGGTGTCAGTTGACTTTCCACTCAATGCTCAAATCAGAAAGTGGCAGGTTCACCTTTCTTACAGTAATTTAATTCTGCAGCCCGTCATTAGAAGGCTGCTATCCTGTTAAAAGGAGCATTATTGTTCTGTATATTGTTCGTATATGATCAGCACACAAACTCCGCACTACCATTCCTACCAAGGGAAACATTAAAGATACCACAGCACTGTTAGAAATGGTCAAAGGACAGCAGCAACATTCCTTCCAGTCATCAGTTGTGCTCAGATCTGGGACAGAGACATTAGCAAACACAATCAGTGACTGCCTAAAGAGTCACTGTGATAGCAGAGTTTGGTTCGTTACAGAAAGTTAATAATTTTCAAAACCAACACAGAACAAAACTAACAGATTTGTGGCCAAGGAAAGCAAGTGTTCATGAACAGACATAAATTCAGGGAAGTCCCACAGCCTGTGCTATGCCAAAACTTCCAGCACGATACCCATGATGGTCTTGTCTAATCCATAATAATGATGACAGTTGAAGCTACAATTACATTGTATACAGTTTAAAAGGGGGACCTTCAGTCAACCCCTCTCCTTGCTACTTTTGTGTATCTGGGGAAGTTATTGAAGCCTTTATGTAGACTTTGAGACAACTGGGAGCAGAATAATAGAAAAAATGATCAGCACCCTGAAGGAACAGACATTGACAAAACTCAAAAAGGATGACCTGCAATACAGAAAATAAACAAACAAATAAATAAATACATGTGGATGCGGTGAAGAAGATACTGATCTTAAGTACAGCTTACTGCTAAAGCCAGGACACATGGCAAAAATAAACAAGGATTATTCAAAAAAAATGTCAGCTGGGTGTCTACCGTATTGGCCTTCATTAAACCAGTATCAAACTGTGGTTCAAGTCTTAATCAGAACAGTTCCATGCGGTCTGGACTACATGAGCCCATACAAATCAAATTACTGCTGCAAATGAGAGATTAGCAGTAGTTTGAAAAAAAACCCAAACAAACAACTAGTAATTCTGATGTGATTTCTATTTTTCTGGAGTCAGACTTGGTCAGTCCAGACTTCCCAAGCTGCAAATTAAACAATATTGAAGAGTTATCCTGCAACATAACTGCAGGAGATTTTTTTATTTTTGGTTCTATAAACACACACTTGAAGTTTATTTTATATGACTAGCAAAGTCCAAGTCATGATGCTTTCACTAGTCAAAGCACAGTGTTTGCAGTATTGCTTTCTAAAACTGTTACTTGGGATACTAAAACATACCTTTCCTTCATTTGTCATGAGAGCATGTTTTTAATACTTCCTAAAAAAATTTAGAAAGCAACATGCATCATATTTAGGAAGATTCTGTAAGAAAATCTGTTTTATCTTGACTTTTGTGTAGAAATACATTCTTGCCAAATGTGAATAGAGAAGCCAAAACTACACTGAATTAGTAGTAAGAAAATATACCACATGAAGAAACTAAGGCATGTTACATGTTGGAACAGAGTGGAAAGCTCAGCTTACTGAAGGAAACTATATAAGGGAGATGAAAAGGTTCAAGTCCACCCAAGTGCAGCTCCCTCATTAAGCCACTCCATCTGATGAATGTGAACGATGCTGGTTTCCCATCCCAGCACGACTGCCAACAGGCAAGGAGTCTGTTGTGCTTAGCAGAGATGTACTGCAGGAAATATATATGCAGTTTAAGACCATGCAAGTGTTACTGCACTCATCTGTTATTTGTCCATTGAGAGAGCTAAATACAGAGGGTTGGTTTTTTTGTTTGTTTGTGGGTTTTTTGTTGTTGTTTTTTTTTGTTTTTAATGAACTCAATGAGAACAATACACAAGCCAATGACTTCAGGTGTGGACATACTGAAGTTAATACATCTTCAAGACTAGTCCTGGGTGTGAACCTGTAGAATAATTTACTGACCTGATGTAATTAAAAGTTATTCTTAGCACAGATTTTTCTTCCCCGGTCATAAATTATTTCAAGTGAGCTCTGCTGTGCAATTTTTACTTGGAACGTCACCACTCACCACCTATATTAGTGAATGGGGCTGAATCAAAAACCTGGATCTGAACTTTACTGCTCTGGCCAGTGCCCAGATGATGCAAGTGCCAGGTGCTTGGCAGGAGTCCTTCCTTCCACACTGAGAAAAGTCACCCAGTTACCTCCAAATGGCTCACTTGCACTTTGAGACTCCAGTCTGTCAGGCTGAGGGTGCTCAAGGGTGCAAAGCACAAGGACAGGAACCTGCAGCAGATCTGCACCCATGCTGCACCTCACTTCACACAACCACAGGGTGTCATTCTTTAGGTTTTAACATTCTTGCTGGATATTTAGCGGTACTGGATACAGGTGCTCATAAGGATTTAGTGGATACAACGCATCTGAAAGCCTATCTGGTGCTCAGAGAAGAAGCAGCTCTTGGTCTAAAAAAACATCAGTTATAGCAACATAATTTCAATTTTCCTGAAGTAACCTAAAAAAAAATTTTTAAAAAAGGAAAATGAAATTACCTCCCTCTACTTCTCATTCACCATTTTGTTTTGTCTTCTCTGCCATCTTACTTCTGAAAAAGGGGCAACAGAAGTTGAAGGAACAAATTCTTGGTAAATCAAAACTAAGAAATGACTTATAGTTTCAGGTTGAAACACTTCCTTTTGGTTTGATCTGAAAAAATAATTTCATGCCGGCAACAAACATTTCATGGAAGGCACCATTCCATTTTGACATTACTGAGCCCCTGAAGTCTTAATTCCATAAGAATCTTCACTGGTTAATGCCTTCTGCTTGGGAAATGTTTATTTTGGTGCAGCAAATGGGAAGGGGGAACCAATGGGTATGGGAACCAATCATGGTTCAGAGTTGCAGACAGGAACAAGATCCTCCACTAATCTTAGAGGTAAAAAAAATATTAGAACAAAACAGCATTTACATAGATATATGCTCATGCTTCCACTCCTGCACTCTATTCTTGGGCCTTTGAAACTGTACTGTGTTTCACAGCACGTATGGCTGCCACATGCACCTTGCTCATGCTTACCCTGGAACCACAGGGTTATCACTGGCTTGCACATCGCATGCACTACAAATGCTGCTGTTGGAGCAGGTTTAACAATCCCATCGCATTACGTGAGCCATGACAGACCCCACCTTCCTCTTCTGCAGCCATAGATGAGTTGCATGGCATAGTGCTGGGCCTTTTCCCATCTCAGATAACTCATTATCATCTGCTTAAGTAGGGAACACAGTAAGGCAGGAGGGAGGGCTGAAAGAGGGGAAAAATGAGAGGAAAGAAATGCATTCAGTTAGGTTTCACTTTCCCAAATACTATTTGAACTTTCTAGATTCATTATGGGCAAAAACTTCAGGTGTCAGACTGCTGATGGACCTAGCTGCTTTTGTGCTTGAAAGCAGACACCACTCCATGCTTTAAACGCTGGAGACAGAAAAAAGAGCAGGATTAGTAGGTTGTTCGTCTTCTGTTATTCTCACAAATTTTGAGAGCTGTTGCTTAATACTGCCTGTGAGGTACTAGTTTTCTTTCCTGTCATCAGAGTAATTCTGAGCCCAAATTCATCAGCATACAGGTGAGCGCGAACAGAGTAACCAATTTTCTTTGTCCCTTTACTGTATGAAAAACATCAGCATGCTTGTTTGTAGGAAAACACAGCCATAAAGTCAATAACGGGTGCTCCTTCTCACTCGAAATGATTTCCTATTTTTCTCATAACACAAATTTGGCAACTTCAAGTTCTGTGAGAATAATAATTATTAGCTGATTTTGCCTACCTGTCTAGAAGTCAAAAATCACTAGGCTACTCTGATAAGGGCAGGCAGCAGGCAAAGTTAAAGCCACAGCTTCCCTCACACCTTGGAATTTCATTGCACAAGGTGGTGGCAACTGGGTGTCCAGCTACAGCTATAGTTAGTAACTTTGCAGGGTCTTTGGTGGGACGCCTGCTATTCACCCCAGGAACATGCCGGTGTGCATCCAGAGCTCTTTGGCATCCAGGTGGTGAGCACTGGGTACCTGCCTGGGGTCAGTATGGGTTATTATGGCAAAAGCCTTTTTGCAGCTCTAGTTCTACGGAGCTGAAGGCAAACTGAGCACAGCTCTATTTCTTGATGTTAAAACCAAGCTTTGAAGGGCTTGCTGTCAAGCTGCTGAGGAGTATTTAAGAAACAAGCCTTGCAGAGTCATTGGAGCGATGGGCCCAGAGACCCCCTGGCTGAGGAGCCCTGTGACGTGGGCCAGGCATGAAGCAATGCCGTGCACACCAAGCGCACACTGCAAGAGTCACAAGGTGTGAGAGAAGTTCAGATACTCAACTCTTCCCAAGTCAGCATTCATCCTTCATGCCTCTTTTTACCAAGCAGTGCATAAATTTCTACTGATTTAGATGGTCTTACATAGCTCTAAATAAACACTCATAGAATGACAATCTGTTTACACTGCAGGAGAAGCACTGAAGCATGTTTGCAAGAGGCAGGTACAATGCGTCAGTGCTATCCCTGATCCAGCAGGCCATCCTGCCAGCTCACAACTGTTAACAGAACTGTTAACCCAAGTCAGGGCTGATGTTGAGCTTTCACTAGAAGGAGCCTCCCTCAGCTTGACTACAGCCCTGTTTGCAACTTAAGGAGTTCTACTCGCAACATAAGAGGAAATTAAGTGAATTTAAGCCAAGAAGTTTAGTGAATCCTGTCTTCAGGAGTTCACTGCTTTCTGGTTATTGGGCTATATAAGCAAAACTAAGTTGTAGGAATGGGTCTTGTGTAGAGTTGGTTTTGGGTCACTAAAGAAGCTACATTCCCCCAAAAGGCAAAGTGCATAAAGAAAGCAGATTTTTGTTCCGAACATTAGAAACATAGATGAGTAAATCTTCTTCCTCCAGCCGTAACTGTTGATTAACCTGTATCATATTATAGAAACTCAACCTGAAAAAGTAAACTTTCAGGGAAAGCCATCTAATGCAAATTTGAATTCAGGAGGAAAACAAAACAAAACAGAAAAACAACAACAAACTTGGAATGTTCACAGAAATACAATGAAAAAGAGCCCAGGATTTATTAGCATGGTTTTCTGAGTTAAAAAGAAGCCATAGAAATATGTTTTTTGTCCATGCAATTCAGTGAACATAACCCAGTTAGTGGTTTGCACTGATGCTCTTCCCAACTCTTCAGACTTTCATCAAACCCTCCACTAGCTTCACTCAATACAGAATGAATGGGCAAACACCAAAAGTAGAGGATTTTTTTTTTTAATAGAAATCTGTCTTTAACACTATTATCCTGTTAGGATTGTCTCGCTCTGCCTGTATTCAGCTTTTCACTGTGGGCTCTGGACATGTTCCTGTAGCTCCTGCAAGGGTGGCACAGAGCGTCGAAGAACTACCACAGAGTTGTACAGTCCCACAAAGCCAGGAGCCTGGTAAAAAATATTACTTGCCACTTCTCACATCAAAGTGAAATACTTGGAGGCTTAGCACTAGTTAAAATGAATGAAAGTCAAGCTAAGGCAGAAGGTGAGCCACAGCACAAGTGAAAATGCCAGACCAACATCTCTGCCTGCAGCAGGAAGCGGGTTTCTCCAGGAGCCAAAGCAGCATGGCACTGCCAGCATCAGTGATATCAAGAGCCTTCAATGTGGACTGGTCATGGCTGTACTAAGCACTGTTGAGGTGCTATCTATGCTATGCTGACCTGCTATAAACATTAGTGGGGCCCACAATAACCATTAACATGCAGGAGGAGCAAGGATAACTCCTCTCAGCCCGGAGCACTTCAGGGATAACAGAATACTGCCCACAGGGCCTCTGTGCACATTCTCCTCTGTTAACCTAAAACCTGTATGTAAACAGATTCCCCCCTTCTGCCCCTCCCAAAAAAACTTTATTAGGAACAACTGTGAGAAGGGACTAAGACCCTAGCAGCATGAGTGTGTCACAGCCCTCAGGCCCAAGAGAGGTGAGAGCAGCCAATAATAGAAATATTCAGAAGATAAAGTAGCCTTTGATAGCACGTTCCTCCAGTCATTACTGCCAACTACGTGAGGACAGTCACAAAACAGGCTATCTAACTAACAGGTAATCACTAAACCAGATCCTGTTTTAGAAGTGAAAGCACTCTGAGACTGGTTATATTTCCAGCCTCCATGCCTGGTGGGATGGGAGCAGCTCTTTACCAGCGTGAAGGCAGGCGGTAACACACCTCCTGGGTTACGGGATCCAGTCCCAAAGGCTGTAGGCATATCTCCATGTGCGAGGAGGTGAGCAGGGGAGGCTGCAGCCATTGCTACTGACCTAAGCAAGGAAAGCTCTTCTCTTTTTAGGCAAACCCATAAACTACATCAGGGATTATTTTAGTCCACTAATTTAGAATGCAATGTATTTGGATTTACAAATAGGAAAATGAGGCAAGACTCATCCACTTAAAAACCAAAACAAAACCAAACAAAACAAGAACAAAAAACAATCTGCACCAAAACTGCCACAGTTATGTTACTAGCTCTAGAGACTCTAATGTAACACCTTGCTCCATACTGGTCCTATGGGCCAGCCTATGACTCAGTTTCCATTTGTGATACAGGTCTCAACAGGTTCCCCTGTTGAGAAGTATGGGGATATAAAACCAGACCAAACCTCACCATACTCTCATTTACTGTGCTAACGGGAACTAAATGAGCATCTCAGGCATCACTTTGCTCATGTTTTATTGCTGTTCTTCCTCTGTGCTCCAGCTTTTTTTTTTTTCACCAACATATCAGAAACAAAGCAATAGAGCAATAGCAAAAAATGTTTGAATCCCTGAACTTGCAAAAATCATAAAATTATTTGCAAAGATGAAACTACTATCTGATGCACAGTGCAGTGCTGCCTGTACTAATTTCCTTCTCCAAGGACTATGGTAAAGTGCACATCACTTCTTATTCAAGTCCTTCAATTTGTTCCTTTTGGTTTGATGCCCCCCCCCAGCATATTTAACAATATTGTTTGCAGTTTTATCATTGTTAATGGCAGGGAAGTAATGTTTCAAATCTCCACAGAGGATCAATAAATGTTTACATCAACATGGCAAGAGCTCTTTTGCTTTGGGAGAGAATGCTGTAATCAGATCTCTGAAGGGAAAGTTGGAGCAGTAAATGAAAAGGAAGCTTAGTCTGTGTGCATTGGAAAAGGATTAATTTATTATCTAACAATTAACTAATTGATCCAGACACACCTTCTCCTCTTCTCTCTTTGCTATCCCAGCCTGCCAACACTCTTAAAATCTGGTGCAAGCCAACTTATCCCCACGAGAGATGCAAAAGCAATTCCTTCCATTTGAAATAGCCCATCATTTATTTAAGCAGAAGGTAACTGTGCTTTAAAAATTTTTTCTTTATAGCAGTAACAGTATCACCTGATCATTGTCAGAGCTGAACTTTCAGCACAAGAAAGAGAGGTGGAGTACAACACAGGTGTGCTGTTTTGGCTGGGATGGAGTTAATTTTCTTCACAGTAGCTGGTATGGGGCTCTGTTTTGGATTTGTGCTGGAAACAGTGTTGATAACACAGGGA
>VZTV01048978.1:11102-24515 GCA_013400875.1 Anhinga rufa
ACTGACGCAAGGGATGTCCCACACCATACGATGTCACGCTCAGTACATAGAGCTCGGGGAAGAAGAAGGAAGGGGGGACGTTCAAAGTGATGGCGTTTGTCTTCCCAAGTCACCATTAGGCATGATGGAGCCCTGCTTTCCTGGAGATGGCTGAACACCTGCCTGCCCATGGGAAGAAGTGCATTAATTCCTTGTTTTGCTTTACCTATTAAAGTGCTCTTATCTCAACCCATGAGTTTTCTCACTTTTACCCTTCCGATTCTCTCCCCCATCCCACCGCAGCGGGGGTGAGTGAGTGGCTCTGTAGTGCTTAGTTGCCAGCTGCGGTTAAACCACGACAACAGAATCTTTCTTAACCACAAATAGTCTTCTACAAATCAGAAACTGAACTGAGAAACATGTTACAGATGTGGGTGTGGGACCTAAGGTTTACAGTTGAAAACAAAGCATGATTTAATATACAACAAAGGCTTGTGAATACATTTTACCAACTGGATCCAGAAGGATTATTCTATGAGGACGGTGCAAATGCAGAGAAAAAGAGTAAGTGCTGTTTCCTTTCCCCTTCCAAATCAGTACTGCCAAATTTGATTCTCTCTTATATTACTCCTTTAATGCCCTCTGCTGCAGAATACTGATTTTAAATCCTACCAATAATAAAATACAACTGAGTTTTTCTAAGTGCAGTGCCATTGCACATCCAAACCCAAATATTTGGGGTACATAGTAGCTATTATTGTGCTCAGCCAAAACCCAATGATTATTTTGTGGACAGCACTGAAAAACAGACTGCAGAGCATATGCTTTTTATTTCAAAGATGTGAGAAACCCAGGCTCAACCCAATGGGGGCAAGAGGTTCTTACGATATTGCTCCAAGACACAAAAGAAGGAGGAAGAAACAGCAAAACTGTTGTGGACTGGAATTGATGAACTTGTTTCCCTGCAGGAACCATAAACACAATTTTCCCAGCATGGGACATAATAGTTCTCCCACAAATTACTAAAATATATTTCCAGCGCTCAATATAGAAAGCTAGATGCACAAGAAATGTTTGCAGCTTCAGTGCAGGCAGTAATTGAGAACATGTGTGGCAGGGGGATTGAAGGGGGAGGAGCAGGATGAGAGAGCAAGCCATACTCCATTGAAACCGAGCAGGAAGAGAAACACATTTCAGTCCTCATCATTTTCAAAGAGCTTCCATTTGCAAGTGGGTCCTAAACCCTGCATTGTACCTCCATCCGAGGGGGAACACTGAGTCTGCATGTCAAACTCAAATGTAATGCACATTAACGATTTAAGAGCCATTGTTGAGCCTGAATAAAAAAAAAAAGAGATAGTAAAACCACTCTCTGTGTTTAAGGGAAAGTTGATGAAACTTTCTGGTACAAATTAAGGACACATTTACAGGAAAAGCTACCTTTGACTCCTCTTATTCTCCCAGGCTCTGCTTTTGCATCCTACCCAACATGGGTATTAACAGTCCAGCAATGAACAAGAAAATCAGTATTTCTGTATATTCAAGCTGACATTACGTGCAAATTAGTGTCGTACATGTGCCTGTGACCAGCTTTCCATGAACCTGTAGTTAAGGGGTTTACCAAATCTACCATGCTCAGAGGGACTGAAAGGAAGCTTCATTTGCTTCCTTGGCTAATGAAGCAAAAGGAAGCTGCTCTCATGCCAATTCTCTCTGGTTTTTTGGATGAAGTTCCCTATACACATAAGAAAAGGGGAAAATGCATTTCAAGAATTTTATTTTTTTTAAAGTAAGTCAATACTGACAACCCACAAAGTTTCAGCCTTGAAAATGCCAGCCAGTATTATTTTTAACAATGGTCTTCCAAAATGTTCTTTCTAAATCAGTCTCTCCAGGCTGTGAAGGAAGAGCCTACGGTAAAGGTAGAAGCATGAAACTTCTTCCCAGGCCTACCAGACCCTAGAAAAACATGAGAAATTATTCAGCAAGTGAGCGTTACATGGCTCAGATTGAATTCTGTACTTTCTGAATATTGCCCCTGAAATCCAGCTGAGAGATCAACACGCAAAACGAAAGCCAGAGCTCCTGGAGAAGTCCACTGATAATGCAGAGTGGGTCACTGTTTGGATCAGAAACAGGGTCATGGCCAGTTTTCTACAGTCCCATAGACATTTCCTGTTGCTCTGAAGGAACATTACAACCACTCCACAGGGCTTAGCCTTGCTGGCTCAGTCTCAGATCCCTGCAGGGTCACTAGTGTGAAAGGTGTCAAACAAGCTCAAAAGCAGCTCAAATCAGGGCCTCAAATCAAAGCTCAAAAAATCTCCAGAAATTAATGGAGTTACTCATTCCCTCACTATGTTCTGGGGCTTTGGATATGTTTGTTGGCTACTTTAACAGGCTGCACTGTACCTGCAGCATCTTCGTATTTGGCTTTTGATCCTTTCAAAGTTTCAGCACAAGAACTCTCTCCTGCTCTCTGTACAGTACCTAGCACAATGAGGCTCAGACATTTCTAGGGAGCATCTGACACAAAAGCATGCATTAGGAACACTGTTTTGTAAGGCTGTTAAGTTTGCTGGGTGATGAGAAAACAGCTGCTTAGACCCAAGGATTCATAAACTCAATTTCCACCTAAAGATCTTATAATGCCTGGTGACTGAGTAATAAGATGGCAGGTGAAATACAAAGTCGATAAATGGAAATTAATGCATACTGGGGAAAAATAATTTAAATAATTTAAATTCTGAATGAAGAATGACAAGCTCTAAATGAGCTATTACCACTCAGGAAAGAGATTTTGAAGTCACCATGGACTGTTCTCTGAAAGGGTCGAGCAGCTGAAAGAACAGGAGTAACTGGGCAGGGAGGCAAGAACATCTCATTACCCCAAAGCACAAATCCAGCATATACCCGGCTGCCAAGTACTTCCTGATGAAACTATCCTAAGGCTACCAAATGGGTTAGAATTCAGCTGGAAGAAACACAGAGAAGGGCCAAGGGTGATCCAAGGTGTGGAAAACTGAACAGATGAGAACTATCCAACTGCAAGAAGCATCTGCTCAGTGTGGGATTATGGGAGAATCTTCCCTTTAGGACATCTCTTACACTTCTGGCTCTGGGAGGACACTCCAGGGTACGTACACATGCCCGGTTTTGCTTTCCTGAGCAGCACAATCAGTGCTATGGGAGACATAGCACTGGGTGAGATGGCTCTTTGCTTTGACCAACCTCATATTCCAAAGGATAGCACAGCTCAAAACAAGGGTAAGACAGGAAGATAGAGCATGAAACAAAAACCTGTGGGTCTCAATCCTTTTTTTTATTCAGGCATGTATCCTAGAAGGACTCTTCATGCTGAGTTGCCACTTGGGAGAAATTTTCAGCCCTTTCCCAGGGTGGGGAAGAGATAACTACCAGCGCTAAGCTGAGTTGGTTGTCTGGCTAAGGTAAATCTGAGCCCACTGCCTCAGATACAATCACAGACAAATCCAAGTTTCAAATCCTGATTCTCAAATTCATACTTCCAAGCCCATATGTCAGGATGGGTAAAAGGGAAGTGTGAGCCAAAAGCCAGGTAACGCCTGTTACTAAGACTTATCCCCTTCTGGCATAGCTCTCACGGTTACTAAATTTGTAAAGTTTTTTTAGACAAGATGAACTGTGCTGGGAAAGGGGGATAGGACAGAACAGTATCAGGGAAAAAAAATCAGCATTTTAGTAATGGTTTAGAGGTTTCAGCTACCAGAGATCACTATTAGCTGTCCTCCTAGTCAAATTATAAAGCATCTAAAAGGCAGTGGTCTGTCTATGTTTTAAAGAGGCATTTAAAGTCTGTGGGAACAAATACAATGCATTTAACAGGCTGGGAAAACCTTTCCACAAGCAGACATAGCAAGAAGTTAAGGTAGTGCTAAGTGAGAGCCTGAGGGCACAGACAACATCTTTCCATTTCCAGTTGTCTCAGACTGGATAGGCATTTTGGAAGTGAAAGGAAATGCTGTGCCCCAGGCAGGTTTTAATACTTTAACTAACGGATTTTCCCCTGCTCCAACCTCTTTGCTTTAAAGTGTAGATGAATCAAGTGCTGAACCATTTTAAATACCACTTTGCATGAAATTCTAATCACCATTTCGGTTTATGTTTTACTGCATTGTTCATTTTCTGCTTCCCCACAGAGAAGGAGAAGAAGAGAAAAGGGGAGAGGAGATGTTTCAGTAACCGACAGAGTCCATAAACACGTCCTCTGGAAACAGCCAAAGATTGAAAAATGGCCAGGCCTTATGAAGACCCAACAGGCTGTAATCATCTGTTTGTGTCCTGTCCTCACCAAGTGCTATGCAGGATAAGTGTTAAAATAGATTGAAAAAATTAAAGCAACAAAATAACAGCTGTCAAAGTTTTACAGAAAATTAAAATTGTGAAATCACTAGCTGGGATTACAAAAAACATAACAAAATGACACAATCTTTTTCTTGTAAAGGTTTGGGGAAGAACAAATACTCTCAGAACAATACAAGGCTTCATCATCAAAATACACCTCCAAAGTATGAGAACTTAATGAGTAACAGTCTTGGATCTTCCTCTGTGTGCAGTTGTGTTGAGGCCCACCAAAACCGAACAAGTGAAAAGCTGGGCAATATCAATATCCCCTCCAACCTAGGCAGCTGCCTGGGAATACTCCTGACTTCATTCTTCCTTCCAACCAGTAAGTGGTCAAGGGGACACAACAGAAAATACGCTGTCGGGTGCTGCTTTTAATTTTCATCAATAAAGAAGTTTAAACCATCAGATGACCCAAAAAGGGAAGATAAGACATCTCCAGAGAGGTCGTGAGACACTTCAAGCACCTGTAACACCTGTGTGCTCATACCACACTGGCTGGGCTGAAAAGCTTCGAAGGGTTCCCCTGCTGTGGAAAAATGCAACTGGCTCAGGTGCCCAAGAGCTCAGGTCTGCAACATCAACAGTGTCCAACTCGGAAAGGAAGCACGCAAAATCTCACTAAGTTGAGCCTTTAATATAAAAGGCTCTCTGTCACCTCTGTTCTGTACTTACTTTCTAACTTAAGTGCTTCAGCAATATAGGATTCCAGGACAACAAACCTGTGTAGAATGTAAGTATCTAACAGATCTAAGGGAAAGCAGAGTCTTGTGAACGGAGAGATATGTTTGAGGGATGTTAACAATCCATTCCCACTCAAATAAGGATTTAAAACACACTTACAGATACAGATGAGGATTCTCATTCATTGCCAGCAGCAGTACTTTCTGCCAATGGTATTTCAAAATGCTTCCAAAGATGATCATAAGACAGAGGCTATTGGTTCATCTGGGCAAATAAGCTAAATTTTGCTTAATGCTTCCTGAAGCATTCAATGAAAAGTTTGTTCTATGGAGGAAACAAACCCAACATAAAATGACAAAAACTTCAGGTGAGATACAGCCCTGGACTTCGGGTAAGTGTAACGCATGATGCAAAGGTATCAATGACAGCTTATAGCCTGACTCTCAGAATACAATTCTCCCTTCTCCAGAGCCAGCAAATACCTGTGATTAGGACCATCAGAAAACTCTGTCTTAAAGACATATTTAGGTCACAGAACACACTTGAGTATCCTCGAAGAAGATACAAAACTAAGTACAATGTTGAACTAAGACAAACACAGGTGGAATAAGAACTAGAGAACTCAAGTTATTCCTAGGCCATGAGTGGACCTGATAGGGAACTGCTAAATTACTATTGTCGAGGAACAAAAGAAGACTCTTAGGCACAATTCCACCAGGCTATTTGCTGCTTTTCACAAGTAGACCTCAAAGCCCTTTCTAAAGAAAGTCAGTATCAATATCAGGTTTTATTGCATCTCAGCTTCACAGGACAAAACACAGAAGTAGTAATTCTCACTGGTTTCACACAGCCCAGACAGGTCTGAACATTTAGTGCTCTTCCAGCAAGTCCTCCAGGAGAATAAACAGTTCGTAATGGTTAAAGAACATTTTTAACCTATGCTGAGGATAAAGGGAGCACAGCCTTTGGCAATATATAACACTTTGCTTTCAAGCCAAGACTTTGCTTTTTCCACAGCAGAAAGAAACAGGAACAAAACCACCAGGTATTGCTGTCTGCACGCTTTACACAGTGAGAAAGCAGTGAGGAGATGAGAAAACAGCACGGTCCCACAGGACGGCAGGGTCTGACCCCAAACCACCAGCACCCTGACATACTCATCCACAGATCAGTCCAAGAATGGCATAAAAGTTGGAAAAGGAAGTAATGACCCAAAAAATAAAATTCAGCCCTGTACAGAGGATGAATATGAATAAGATTTAAGGATGATTAAGGATCTACACTTAATTTGGTCTGATGTGGTGCGCAGGTCTCTGGTGGGGTGTGGCCTCCAGTAACCAGATGTCTCCAGCAGAAGTTTCAGGAGGTTTCTGTGAACACACGCTGCCTGAGCTCCCATCCCAGATAGCACTTGGAGGATTTATAAGAAAACTGTCTGGAACCAGGACTTCACTGCTGGGGGGGAACAGAGCATGCAGGACAGTCTGGGAAAGGTGGATCTCTCTTTAAGTATGGACAACTTCTGTTTTGCTGAGCCCAAGGCTTTACTGTCAAGCTCACACTTTGAGATACAGTCTGCAGGCTTTGTTCTGGCAGCAGTTAATTGGCTTAGTCACCATTTTTTTCCTGCTGTTGTTGACCTATGTCAGTAAGAAAACAACATGGGTTTTTTGATCAGACAAAGAGTGAGGGGGTGGAAGCTGCTCAAAGAACAGAAAACAATCATAAATGAACCTCTTGATCTTAGAGGCTGTTATAAATCAAGAGGGCGAGCAACAGAGAAGGTGCTAGGAAACCCACTGGTTATTGCACAAGCTTTTCTTCACTTGGTGCCAAGATTCAAATCCCGCTGGAAGGTTAGGAACAAAACAGCCTTCTCCATGGCTATGACAGCATGCCCAGTTGCCAAGGCAAGTAGTCTTTGTTATTCCAGTTCAAGATACTGCATTATCATAGACAAAACCTCAGACTCCACTATGTCCATCTTAGTCCAAATCTAGAGCATTTGTTATTATTCTCGATCCAGGATATCTCAATACGCAGTTCTGGTCTATTCTGCCCCACCCTGATGTACCTTCTCCCACTGCTTAAGCTCTGCCGAAGCAGCCTTCCCTCCCCACCACCTTCACTGGGGCGACGGGAAGTTGCATGGACTATAGAGGCTGCTAAGGAAGATGAGCAGCCACGCACTTCACATGCAACGTCCTTGGGGCAAGCACTACCTGTGAACCCCGGCAGAATCCTGTTCCATAATTAAACACATCTGATCTTGTCACAGTAAGAGAGATATCAACTTTAAACATAACAATACAATGATTAAAATTCAGATGTGGTGCAAGTCAGAGTAGTTTGGGAGTAATGAATGTCACACAAGGGGGGTTTTAGAGGGATGAACTAACTTATTTTCATGTATCTGTACAATTAAAATTTCCTTAAGTAGCAACAATAGCAAAACTAACAAAAACATAATTCAGTACTTGTGTATTAAACACTAGATCACATCATATTTTTCCCTGTAGGTTACTTCCAGATCCATTTACACAGCCCTTCATAAAGGCCTGCTGAAGACATCAATCAAGCTTCCTAATGCAGAATGACTGATTTCTCTGGCCATCAAGAATACATTTATATCTCAAAGAACTGAATAAATCTGACAGAGGGAAGTTACCATTCATTTATTTGCCAGCAAGTTCTTTGCCATTTTGCCTTTTGCTCCTCTGCTAAAATGAGTACTTCCACGAATCGCAGAATGATCTTCTGCAAGACAAAGCAGTCAATTCCTATCACATCGAAGAGTCCAAACAGCATTTTGCACCATAAACAGCAATTTCATTCTGCTATTCACCATGAGTGTGGCATCAAGAGTCTGGTCTGTGACGGAGCTGCAAGAAGTCTGGCAGGAATGTCTATGCACTGCTGTCTCCTGCAGATCTGGCACAGCAATGTGAATGTTTTGGAATGGGAATTTTTAATTGCTGTTCCCTATAACTACATTTCACTGTTTAACCTCAATAGAGGGTTGAGATGCCCAGGAGGCATTTGGAGAAATTGTGCATGCGCTCTAGCATATGAAGCATGACCCAGGGTCACTCACCTAGATATTACTCCAGTTATGTGGCAGCCGCCAATAGTGGTGAACTGGCTGTGAGCCAGGGAGCTGCCTGGCAGGTAGACGGGGCCAAGCCATGAATCACTGAAGCTGCCCAGTGTGGAAGAGGAGCGGCAACCTACTTAAGAAACTAAGATCTTATTAAGATGAGATGTTCTGCTTTTTTTCTTGCTGTTCAGTTGTTCAGCAGCAAATGGAGCATGGAAGACATGATCACTCTCTTCCCAAAGACAGGGCAGGGAAGATCTGGGAAAGAAATATTGATAGTTTCCCTATTTTGGGCCTAGTTTTAAAGAGAATGGCAGTTTTAATGCAAACACACTTGTCCCTTCCATATAAGTCTGTGACCTGTTGGCTAATTGCTGTTAAGTGTCAAAGCTGGAGTTTTCAAAGGTACTAAATTGATGTAAGGTTCATTAAAGTATGTGCTAGATAGAAGAGGAAAGCCTGCCAGCAGCAGCACTGAGGGAAAGGCCATAATGCAAGCACAAACCTTACTAGACAGCAAAGAATCCACAAGGGGCGTGTCCAGACCACAGAAAGCCTCAGAGCTCACACCATGCTAGACTCCAGAGAGTCTTGCTGCAAGAGAAAGCTAGAGGAAACCAGCTTTGCTAGTTTGGCTGCTCATTTTCATCAGGGATGTGCAGCCTGGGCACGCTTTGTGAAGCAGAGTTCTAGTTGTTTTAGAAATCCTGCATAAAACTGTGGTGTTTCTTTACATCAAACGCCCGAATGGGGTGGAAAACCTATTGGTGGGTGTCTCCAGCCAAGGGAAGAGCACATGGACTGCTGCACTGGCCGGAGAGAGCTGTTCCAGTGCCTGAGCTGGGGACACATGTACATTAATGCCACCACCCCAGATGGGAACCAGACCTGACTCAAACCCGGCAGCCTATACACAGGCACCCACATGTTCACTTAAGAAACGGGGTCTGTCCCCATCCTTGCCCTGGGGAGGTTGTCATGACTGAGGAGCATCTCTGGCAAAGGACAGGGCTCAGCCAACTCTCCTGCCCTGCCAGGTTGCAGCAGGCACTGCTTCCCTCCTGGGGCTCCTCGTTCATTTTGGAAGCAGCTCTCCTCTGCTAAGAAGCAGGGGCACCCAAAGCCAGCTCTGTGATTTTGGAGGAGAGAAGGCAAGCCCAAGTATGACTTTTTGAAGGTTGAAGACTGGCAAACTTTCATTAAAGCAGTCTAAAAGTTTTCAGTTACCTCAACATCTGCCTGTATAAATATAACATTTCTCTCAAAGTCAACAGTGGTCTGTTTTTATCTTTGCTATCCTTTGATGTCATTGCCCAGAGGGCTGGAAATGCTACTTAGCAGCATCACCACAAAAGCGTAGGTAGCAGAATCTTCTGCATCAATAGCTGATGACTCAGGAATCCAATAAAATTCAGCCTTCACTTTTGGCTGTTTCCGTTACCTGGATTTTCACCACGCTGCAAAACCTGCACAGAGTGCTTAGTATCTTCTCCTTGGAAATGGCCACCTGTTTACCCCGACACGGTTGAGTTAATTTCAGGTTTCAGCATTGCGTATTAGCTATAAGCCACCAAGCAAACAAGGCTTGAAGAGAGCCTCCCAGAAATTAGACTGGGAAAAGCTATGGTTTAAGTCACTGATAGACGGGGAAAATCAACTTAGAACTGCTTCCACCTCACCGACAGCAGCACTTTTCCACAGCTACTTGCCAGCCAGCCAACTTCCAGACTAAAACCGAGCAGCCGGACTTTCAAAGGTAGGCAGGGTTGCTAACAGTGCAGGCTATGTGGTTTCCAATGCATCTGCCCCTTCAAGAGAAATGGAGTGGGAGTCAGGCACTTCAGTACCTCTGAAAACATGAGTAACCACATCTCAAAATGAACTAAATCCCTTCGCATGTGCGGTGCCTAGTCTCACCCTGGTAAGCATGGGGAACTTCTGTTTCCCACTCAAGGTGCTGCTATACCATAGGGTCTCTTTCCCAGGAAGGTGAGAAGGGACTTCACTAGGAGCTGTTATAATTTCTAGACCCAGTGAATCACGAGCCCTGGCAGTAGGCTGGGGGAACCCCATCTAAGCAATTCTCACTCTCACAAAAGTTAAATAAGTTAGGTAAACTCTCAGGAAACCAGAGATCATTCATGTTGAGTTAATCTGGCTAAGGCACAGCTCCAGCTCTCATCCAGGCTGGTAGGAGGCAGAAGACACAACAAGTGAGACCAAAATGAGCTCATGGTGCCAAATGCTTTCATGCTACACATGGAACAGAATGTCATCCTGCACTAATTTGTGCTATGGTTTCTTATTCATTCCTCTGCATTGGTTTCAGATACACTCAAGCTGCAGATCTTTAAATGGACATGCTAAATATAAGCTATGGAGCTGACTGACAGTTTTATTTTTGTCTTTTAAAGACATGACTGAATCTAGTGTTGCTAGTTTTCTCTTAGCACCCATGTTTGTCATGTGAAATTCCACTCCACAGCAGGTAAGAGAGGTGGGGGAAATTTCACTCATCTTCGTAAAAAGACACTTCTATCTTACATAAACACAATTTACATCCTCCTATATAAATTCACATCTGCATCACTACACATAAATACACCAGTCATACTAATGCATATAGAAATGATTTACAATCTTCCTCTGTTTTTACTAGTCTAACAATCTTTGTATCCAATCAGCCCTTTAGTAAACCCAGAAAACTCCATTCTCAAGAAAGCTCACTCTCCTCTGAACCACCCATGAGCAATATTGCAAATTTGAGGCTACAGGAATTACTTGAGCAACTGATTGTGACGAATCAGCCAAATCAGTCTTGCTAGTTTATCTTGCTACTCCACTGGATTTGGGGAAGACAGAACTTACGCAGTGTATGGCATACAAAGACACCTTTCTAAGCCATTTGTACAGAAAAACACAACAATAAAAGGAGTGTTCACCAGAAACAGGGAAACTCAAAGGAACAACAGAAAATGTTTTTGCTTAGTGAGGGACATGCTTCACCCCATGTATCACACAGGTGCTACATGACTAATCTACTTTGTCAATACAGGCCAGCATCTACCTCTGCTACATGATGCAACAAAGCAGATTTATTTAGGGTTTCACTTAGAGCTGCTTAATCTTTCAAACCATGTACCTCAAAGACAAAACCAGTCTCACAACACAGTTTCACTAATGTCAGCCCTCCAAAGATGGGTTTTGAGGGCCAAAAGGAGACATTGTCCTGACTGATCTTCATCCTCGCACAAGCCACATATTTTGACATCAAGCCCAAAACTTGCATATAAAGCAGAACCTCGTGTGGGAAAACAATTGCACATACAGGTGCTGAGTTCTCTGGAACAAAGTCCTGTGGTTTTAGTGAAGAAAAGAAAGCCAAAAAAGATATTTTTCCATTTTAAGATGTTTTAGTGTGTGTGCGGGCTCTTGTTTTCAAGAGGTAAATGCAAAGGTCAGCCTCGTTCCCTTGGGAAAAGGCCAGCTCTTCTACTCTAAGAAAATGTCCCTGCAAAATAAGAATGCAGTGCTTGCTCATGCATTCCTCCACGGCTTTATGTCTATGATTGAAAAGGCTTTTTTCTCTCAAGCACAGGAGCAGGCAAATTACTACCTTCAATTTCTGCATAGATAAAAAGAACATGTCCGAGACAGCTAGAGTGAAAACTGAAACAGCCACATGAGTAGAAATGCATATGTGAGTGCACATATGAGTGAGTTTGAACTGGCAGGACCAGCCTGGATCTTTACCTGCGAGTAACAGGGAAGAAATCTAATGGAAGTGGCAGCACTGGGACTTGGGGCTCTTAGGTGCAGCTCATGGCTTCAATGTGAATTCACTGCAGTGTTTTGGGCTAGCTGCTGAAAATCATCTTCCACATATTTTTTCCAGTGAAAAATCAGAGTATAAAAAAACCACATCAACCTCTCGGGTATCCTCTGAGCTTACCAGCTGTGATGAAGCACTGTATTTCATAGGCAAGTCTTTTACCCAGCATCAGTAAAGGAGCCAACTTATTTTATTTTCATATGATAGCTCAGTAGATGTGGTAAAACACTAAAATCATGGAGAAAAGCCAGAAAATATATAATGTATGCAACCTGGGGTAACACATTATGGCCTCTGCTACTACTACTTGGGGAGGGGTTTATGACAACCTATCTATTCAGTACTTTAATTCAGCCCTCGTGAAGTTTGCAATCATCCTTAAAATTCATTAAAATCCCCAAGGCATGGGGAAGAGATAAGGAGAGAAGTATTCGACAGTGGGCATATAAGAGCTTATGTACATGCTCTACGTGTTCGTATACCTGTCCTCAAGATGCAACTTCTTTATGTTCATCTGTCATTTTATTGGGAACTGTAGAATACTTAATTTCAAAACACAAGCAGTTGCCAATGCATATTAATGAATATTAGCGCTGACAGCATGCTACCATACTGTCAAAATGGGTAGCTCTGCAGCTTGCTGATTTTCATGAATTTTGAAGCACAGAGGTAGGTGGGTTTGTGCACATATTATTCAGCTGCCCAAGGAGAAAGAACAAACAACCCATTGTGTCCATCTGACAAAGAAAAAAAATCAACCTGCTGTGGAGAAGACAAATCGGTTTTTAGTAATGCTGCCAGGGACACTGTTGATGACAAATGCTGAATTCTGGCTTGAATGTGTGGGGTGGGAAGATTAAACATGCTCTGCCATTTAATAAACTTTACACTAAGATCTGTTTTTCTCTGCCTTGCTCTCTTATCAAAAGGATGAAGCAACTTATCAGATACTTCCAGGCATGCTTCAGACATTACCACCAACTTAAATAATATCAAATGCCTTTGCTGTTAGAAAAAGAAATAAAAGGTGAGATGTAGGTCAGAAGCCCACAGTTTGGACCAAGTACTGCCACCGAGTTAACTCCTTCTGTTACAAAACCAGTCAAGATTACACATTATCCTGGTTTCAGCTGGCATAGAGTTGATTTTCTTCCCAGTAGCTGGTACAGTGCTATGTTTTGGATTTAGGATGAGAATAATGTTGATAACACACTGGTGTTTTAGTTGTTGCTAAGCAGTGCCTACACTAGTCAAGGACTTCTTCAGCTTCCCATGCTCTGCTGGGTGCACAGGGGGCTGGGAGGGGGGCACAGCTGGGACAGCTGACCCCAACTGGCCAAAAGAATATTCCACAGCACATGGCATCAACATGCTCAGTGTATAAACTGGGGGAGCTGGCCAGGAGTTGGTGATCGCGGCTCAGGGACTGGCTGGGCAT
>VZTV01048979.1:242-16389 GCA_013400875.1 Anhinga rufa
TCCTCACCCCCACAAATGGTGCCTGTTAACAGGATTTGTGAGCGCATTTCCTGAGTAACTACTGCCTTACTGGAAAATTTACATCCCTTCATTGTTTGGTACCCGCTATCCTCAGCTATGTATATGAAGCCTGGCATATTTATACCATGCATCCTCTGACAAATTTACCTGGCAGACCTTTCTTCATTTAACACTGAGAAGCCTGGCCTCGAGTCATCCTTACTACCAGATGGATCATACAGCTCTGTATTAATCATTTCAGGACTGATTTACCACTAGGAATAAAAAAGAAGCATTCATCTGGTTTAGCGTAGATCTGATTTCCAATAACATTTAAAAGCACAAGTTAACAACCTGGTTATTGATTCTTCATTTTAAGGCAATGAATCTTGAAAACAGGGAGAAGGGAGGGCTGCAGAATTCAGAAAAGGACAGTCCAGTGATATATGTCAGAAATCTACCAAAAACTTTCTCCCTTCTCAAAATAAAAGTTTTTCATACAACATTACTGAATTCCTAAGTCATAGGACTGTTCAGTTTTAGAAGAAAGATCCTACAAGTGATCATCACCATCCCTAGCAATAACAAGGTGTTTCCCCACAGTGCTGCCTCAAGTTGATCCTTCTCACTCCTCCCCACTGTCCCAACAACATGCTACTGCAAATCTGCATCCACTTCAATCCTCCCTGATCCACAGTGAAGCAAATCTGTCCTCGTAGCAGCAGAGGTTGCAAAGGATTTGCTGAAAAGCTGAGATCTGACAAGACAATGTTATTAAAGATGTTTGCAGCCGTGGCCTGCCAGGACTGGAGCCCAAGGCTGGCATCCTGGGAGAGTACCTGTCACATGTGGCCTTCACCTTGCTGGAGAAAAGAGTGGGACTGCTTACATTTTTCTTAATTCACTTCTAAATGTAACTCCATATCCTTCTGAATATCCAAAGATGCAATATCTAATACTTTAAAATGTTCATAACTCAGCCTGCAAAAAAGAAGCTTATGATCTAATTCTGAAGGACTAAAGAAAAGAAGAAAAATGGCCAAGCTGAAGTTTTGGGGCTGTCATGCACAGATCGATGGAAGACCATCTCTTTTCCAAAGTCTAATAACTCACAAATATCCCATCCAACTACCTTCAAGCTTTCAAGGGAAGTTCATGTTTTGGCACATAAGAAATTATATCTGGAAAGAAACTGGGATAGGGGATTTCCCCGAGGCAATGGAGGTTCATAACTGTAATTAAAAGAAAAAAAAAATGCTTTAGAACCTCAACTATGGATTGTTCCTCCTTAATAGATGTTAACCAGCACCGAATGCCACATTCACTGAAGAGATGAAAACTGCATTTACAGTTAACTTCTGGTGAAGTTGCCAAGCAGATGTTTATTTTTGGCTTCCACATTTACTAAAGCCAAATGCTACACTGAACTGGGATTTCACAAAGTCTCACTGCTTTTCTTCCAGGTTACAATTTT
Organism: Anhinga rufa; assembly: GCA_013400875.1. NCBI lineage: Eukaryota > Metazoa > Chordata > Aves > Suliformes > Anhingidae > Anhinga > Anhinga rufa. The sequence continues at coordinate 1,717 of VZTV01048979.1, forward strand.
GTTGGAACCAAAAAGGAAAAAAAAGAGGGGGGGGAAGGCAGAAAAAAAAAAAAAGCTGACTTCATTTTTAAGTAGGAAAAAACCTGGTAGCATCTGTTTCTATCATGTCTGTTTATATCATAGTTTAAATAAGGTTAGAATTGTGCAATCATTATTGATCAACTTCCAAACATAGCACAGCTCTGCCCAGCATATGTGCAAAAGAGGAAAAGTCACTGGAAGCGAATCCCATGTCAGTCCGTCTTTTAACTTCTGCAAGTCTGTGTGCAGACTGTTTAGCACTAATTAAATTACTGGCAAGTCAGGTTAAAGAGGATTGAAAGAATTCACAAGCCCCAAGTTTACTGTTCTCAGTGTTACACTGGTATTACAGATTCCTCCTCCAAAAACTGGAAGATAGATTTCACATCAATTTTGAGACTTGATCTCACAGCTACCACAGCTGCTGATGTAATGCAAAATGCTAACCTGGGGCAGCAGAGAGGGACTTTAATTCAATGTTGTTTTTCATTGTGAATAAGCAGTGAACCACACTGAAGTAATCCTCCGAAGTAGGGGTGCACACTGTTCAAGGCATTGATTTAGGGATGAAACACAAAACCAAGATCCTGGCTACTTCATTAGAAAAAACCCTTTATGACTTTCTTAAGAGAGGCATAAAGCCCTGGTGCCTGGATCTAGTTCCAGTTGGAAAATTACACAGTCTCCTGTAATTCCTCCCAGTAATTTAAATTGGAAATGGGTTTATTCACACCCTCTAAGCAACTGCTGCAAACTATTGCAAAGTGCTGCTAAATAATTGCTAAATAACAGTAACCTCAGCAGTTACCAGAGTCTCTAAAGTGATTTTGCACATGTTTAGGTGAAAGGTGCTATATCAGTGCAAGGCTGTAATTCACATTAGACAAGGAAGGGTGCTGGACATTGTTTAAACTCTTTCTTAGAACTAGTTCTTTTCAAGAAGCCACCTGACAGCGCATTTTCATTCATTGGTATGTTCTGCTTGAGGAAGTTGTGGGTAAATAACTTGACTTATTCTCTCTCTTTCACTAAAGTTTCTGGGAGTTCAGAGAAGCCTCAGAACTATTGATAGCTTTGCACATCTTTACAATGCCTCTTCTGCCACAAAAGCAGTCCACCTGGTGTTGTGTGGATCTTTTGATTTTGCTCTCGTGGTTCTGCAGACCTTCAAAGAAAAAAGGAAGTGCTATTTCACCATGAGAATTACAATAGTAGAAGGAAAACTTGGGAAAAGCCTTTCTTCTTTTGAAGAAATGTCCATACCTTCAGGCACCACAATGCTCATTAAAACCCAACACCATACTGCTTGACCACCTCAAATTCCTAAATAACCCATCGGAATTTTGAAGTGTGGAGATTTTAAAGTTCCGTTTATAGAGGTTAGGCTTTTGGATTAACACTGATGAGCAGGGGTTCTTTGTGCAAGGATAGTGGGCCACAGAGATTATATCACGGAAGGTACGCAGATGTGTGTAGACAGCACAGTTGGAAGGGTTGACACAGAACTATCAGAAGCACCTATATCTAGTGTATTTTTCTAAACTGATCTAAAGTGGATCAAAATATAAACACCACTTCCTGGTGGGAATCTAGTGAACCATAAACCCACATCCTATCTGGAAAACTACTCTTGGAAAACAAAAAGATTGGCAGTCATGTGTGTCAAAGCCTCGCCCAGGTTATTTTGCTCCAGGGCTTGCAGATCACTTTGCAATATTAAATTTGTTTTTGTAAAAGCACTGCTTCAGTATTACATTGTTCTGCCTGGACGTTACCTATTTAATGGTCGCTTTTTGGAAGGGACTGTCCTAGAATTTATGACAGAACGTGGTAGAATGGCTACAGAGGGAGGAAAGGAGTTTGCTAACATTTCTTCCCCGTCCATCTCTGATTTCTGAGAAATATTTATACCCCTGAAGGTAGAGGAACCTCCTGTTGTTCCCTTCTATTTATTGAAAGTAAATTACCAGGGCCACCCTAATGGCTTAGTGGAGAGAGTAACACAGGAACAGGAACAGTCTTGCTCCCCGTGGCCAGTTGGGCTTGGAATAGACATGAGAGGGTAAGGAATGAGTTACGCTTTCCTACAGTTAAGTGGCTGGCGATCAAGCAATTTTGCAGCCTTAAACGCATAATTCTAGCTTTCCCTGCTAGGAGTTCACAATGGCAGGCGGTTGTTATAGGCAGTTATGGGTAGGGTTAACTTTGGAGGGGAGAAACAGCACAGCAATTTTTTTTCTAGATGGAAAGCGTTTGGCAAAGAACTCCCCCAGACCCTGTGATCTCCAGGACTGTTGCCCCCTTCTTCAACGCGCACAAACACCTTTTTTGGCACATGCTTTGGCCAGGGTCAGTTGAGTAAGGGAGAGTTAACACTCAGATTTCTAGGATCCCCTTGCCAAAAGCTAAGCTGTTAGGTAGTGCAACAGCAGCAGCGCAGGCTTCCCACTTCACCCTGCCAGTGACCTTCGCACAGACTTGGACATACCACCTTCCTTAGAGTGAGGAGCAATTCCCTCTCATGCTGCTCGGTCCAGAAATTCATCTCAGCAAATACCACAAATCATGTCAGACCAAGCAGGACTAATAAAGCAGTACTGCGCAATGTCAATTGCTGTCCACAAGCGACTGGAGCAAGAGGCTGCCTAACCCACTTTGTTTAACTTGTTACTTAAACAATCCTGAAAGGGGAAGCTGCATTGCTACTCTGGAAATTACAACTTTAATCTCATTTGAACCATGCATTCCTCAGTTAAACTGCAGAAATAATTTAAGAACTGACTCCCAAATAAGACGTTTTTCAACATTTCCTACATTTCCTGGAAATATATTACCTCTGATGCTGTGAAGTAAAAGCAGGCTTATTAATTTAACCAGGTTAAAGTTCTTCCAGTAGCCCTAATAAACTCTAATGTCAGGCTAATTACATGATTTTCACCAGTTTTGCATTTTCACATTCTTCAAAGCAATACCATGCAACACCACTGGAACATTGATCATTTCCAACGATCGTTTCCAACTCAACCCCACAAACCATTTGCACGTATTGCATTCATCGCTCACTCGCACTGCATTGCCCATGACAGGAATCAATAGCGGAAATAGAGCAAGCTTCGTTTCCCCTTAACGGTAACAGCTTCCTCAAGCTAGCTTTAATGCGCATGCCGCAGCTCAAAGGTGCCAACATTTACTGGGTTGTTTAAACATCGTTTAGAGTTTTGCTGGGCAGATAAGAAGAATAACTTGGGTGTACAGTAAGACAAAGATATAGCTGTTTGTGCCAAACATTCAGTTTATGGCAATACTTCACAGGAATTATTCCCCATAACAACTGAACTGTCATATCCTACAACTACATCCCAGGCAACCTCCCAGCTGAGCTCACTACGGCTGCTGTCTGATGTGCTCTACATACAAACACCCAGAACTACCCAGATGTTCTCTATGTAAAACATTTGGTTTGAAACACGCAGCGCTTCTTTCCAAAAAGCCATTACATTTGTTTAATGGACTCACACAGTTCAACTAAAATATCCTGGAGCAGACATTTGACTGCAACTCTACTCTACAAACCCCATCTGCAAAAAGAAAAAAGAAAGAAAAAGTAAATGAGAATGCTTTACATGATTTATGCTGTCTTTATGATCAGCCAGTTCATAAAATACAAGCTCTGCTCTACAGACAATAACACAAATTGCTTTCAAGTGCATTGTTTAGTCCTTGCCTGTGTTAAACAAATATTTCAATTGAAACAAAGGGCCGAACTCTACTCTTCGGTTTACAACAGTGTTAATGTAACTGAGAGCAGCATTTTACCCACGGACATCACAGGGGATGCGATTTTTTTATTTTACGCTCAGAGTGAGTGAGTAATGACATCCAATAATGATAACCAGTTACATTCTCGGCTGCAGAGTTTTCCTTTCATCCAAGAAAAGCTGGAAGGACGTTAAAGTACAGCATGAAATCCTTCTCCCCAATGAATTCCTCACGAGCAATGCACAACCCACAACGAGGCACTTCACAGGCCCCATTAGACGACGTTTTCATCATGAAATGCCAGACAGGATGGGAGAATACATTTGTTTTACCGAAACAGAGAGGCAGGTAGAAAACTCTCAAATGTACACAGAAAAAAACTCCTGTTGTTGAAAAAGATGGCTAGTCCCCGGCCTGGATGTAAATGCACTGCACAGTCTAGCTCAAGGCCCTCGTTCCTCCCAGGTTGTAAGGACACAATGGTGACCAAGTGGTACTAACTGGTGATCGATCAACAGTGGTACGCAGTAGTGACCAGCCTCCAAGACACAACAGCTGGCAGGCTTTTGAAAAATTGGTGCCATCCCTTCAAAGTGTGACTACAGCCATGAAAGAGGACATTCACTTTAGGAGCAACCTTCCCAAGATGGTTGCACCCATACAAGGAACAGCTCGGCTCAGCGCAGCACTGGAGCTGTGGTCGAACTCGGCTCTCCCCACGGCTCTGCCACAGACTTTCCAGATCAACCTCAGGGAAACCACTCATGCCCTGGGCATCTGAAGCACAGCTGTGACAACCAGGAGATGGAGCTTAAACCCACAGATCTCCCTTTCATTATTTCACAGAATCACAGAATGGTAGGGGTTGGAAGGGACCTCCAGAGATCATCTTGTCCAACCCCCCTCCTTGAGCAGGTACACCTAGACCAGGGTGCACAGGACTGCGTCCAGGCAGGTTTCACCTCATTACAGCACCCCAAAGAGAATAAACACGACAAGGAAAGGAGCGCAAAGGACATTCTGTCTCGTGTATAGGCCTGGTTAAAAATGTGTCTTCCCAAGAAGGCAATGTGGACATCTCTCAGCTGTATCCCTACACAGGTCAGCTAAGCCTGCATTGCCTCCAGCATGTATTTTACAGGGATTTTCATCTTGTGCTGGAGTGCAGCTACCTCATGCTCCAGGCCACATGGCATCAGAGCACGCACCAGCGGGGAAGGTTGCGGTCTCCCGTCTTCTCCTCCCAAAGGCTTTTTTTTTCCCTCATGCCAAAACAATGACCCACAGCACAGCCCTGCCGAAACCGCTGCTGAGTACGGTGCTGCGCTGGGTGTCCCCAGGCGTCCCCGGCCACCTGAGGGACTGGCTGGCCTTCGTTCCTCCTTCCTGAGCCGAACTCCCCTGGGAAAGCTACGAGATTTGATTTGTGCAGAACACAATGGCAAAAATACACAAATAAATTGACAGCTCCAAACACGTGCCTCAGGGGCTGGTTTTTTAACATACTTTGCCCTCTTCTGTCAAACTTCTGTGCAAAAGACTTAATGTTTTTGCATCAATGACAAAAATGACAACAAGATACTGTTTAACAAAAAGGAGCATTTCTTTAGTTACCTCATGGCTCAAACAGGTATTTTTATCCAACCCCCATTGCTACCTTTTGTGATCAAAAAAATATCCACACTCACTTTTAAAATAACACTTCTACCTCAAATAAAGGGAGATATCATTCACCATCAGGCGTTTCATGGAGATCAGAAATTGCAGCAGAGATGAAATGCCTTTTTGTGCACGGGAAACATGATATGGAGGCTTTGAGATCTCCGTCGACAGCAGGACCCAAATCTTTCTGATCTACCCATGAATGGCTAAATTTAGTCTCCTAACTTGGCATGGTATCTTTTCACAGGAACAGTGAATTTCTTTTTTTTCTTTTTTTTTTTTTTTAAGCCTAATATCCCTTAACGAGTGTCTTTATTCCAAGGCAGTAGCGCTCAAGCCTAGATACGCTGACTCAGCTCCTTAGCACAGCGAGATAATTGCAAGTCCCTCAAGCCGCCAGACCTCAGAACAAAGACACTCAACTCCTCCAGCCTCTCTACTTAAGTTGTCCCACAGGCTGGCCACTGGGCCAGGGTAGCCAAGGGGCTCTGGGATTACTGCAGGTCAATGTGCCCTGGGAAGGTGAGGCAACAAGGACAGAGCGGCCTGTGAAGCACCGATGCTTTATCACAGAGGCAGCCAGCCCCACGCAAGGCATGGGAGACCCTCTGCTACACTAGGCTGGTATCCCAGGGGACCCAATGGCAGAGGGCCTCAGGCACCATGCCAGAGATGTGGCTGAGGTGAGGTGGGAAACACTGGCAGGGAGAGGGGAAGGCCAAGGAGGCACCCAGAAATTAATTTACGTTGGTCACACATTAACCTACATGACCTCAGCTGTCTTCTTAATACTTATAAACCACAAGACCTGCATTCAGTTTGCGATTTTGCATTCCCCTACAACTGGCCAGGACGGTTTCGAACATGCCAGCCATGCCAACCCCTATTCCCACAGCTGCTTCGTGGCTGGATTTTTTTTTAAATTAAAGGAACCACCCATTGAAGTATTTATTACTTTCCTCCATTAGTAAGAACAGAGCCTGAAAAAGTTCACACTTGAGCAAGACCCAAGACTTATATCTCACCATAGGCCAGTGGCAGCTTTAAGGACTTATGTCTCATAAGCCACCAGAGCTAGAAGCAAATCCCATCTGTCTTTGGAGAGCTGGGGAACACTAAGCACTTATACCATGCAATAGTTTAACAGACTGAATTGAGGGTTGGTCCATAGTCTGTAATTCAAAATATAAAAAATACTGAGCTCAATCAAGAGTACTGTAACGGTGCAAGAGCGAGGGATGGCTACAACCTCGCCCCCTCTACCCTCCCCCTTTTGCAACACACAGCAAAGGTTATGGGAGGGCCTCCACATCTATTGAACATCTGGCATTTTTGGTGTGGGTCCAGGATGTTTGATGGGTATGGCCAGACACTGTTCGCTCATGGAGTATCTCACCCAGCCCCCTAGTGTTCAAAGGTCTAGGATCCCCTAATTTATATAACGTACTATGTTGCCTGTGAAGACACGGTGATAAATATATTCTGTTTAAAAGCAGATACTTCTCAAATCATAACTTGCAGATGCTCAAAGCCTTTCATGTGGGTAAGACAAATGAGAGCCACAGAGACTGATTTTGTAGCCAGGGAGTACAGGAAGCAACAGCAGGAGAACACTATTGAAAGCCTGGATACACTTATGGCTTTAATGAATTGGCCATCAAATATAACAACACACATATGCAGTTTTTACCTTGCTTTGTAGTTCGCTCCCTGCCCGCCCCCCCGCCCCCCCATCCCCAGCTATTTCACATATATCTGGCAAAGTGGAAATTATTTTGAATTTAGTTTATTAAATGGACACACATGGTACTCACATCTGCTGGAAGATATTTGAGGGAAACGCTGACAAATATCATTTGCATATTTAGTCAGAGACCTTTTCATCTGAGGCATTTCCTCAGACATACCAACTATCCCAAGTACATCGACCCATCAGGGCTAAAGAAAAGAGTTTTTTCTATGAAGTGTCCAGTGCACGCCTGGGTGATTTAGGGACAAATCCTGACTTACATGGCAGGCAAGAAGATACAAGATCAATAGTCTCTGGAAGTCAGATTCCCACACCAACACACCCATCACTGGTGGCATGCAAACCATCAAAACTGTATGCTACAGCTGGGCACTGGCAGCAGCCTCCACCCCTGCCCAGGTGAGGAGTTGCAGAGGCTCTGACCACTCTGCACAGAGGAGGAGTTGGCAGCTGCCACCGCTGCTTCTTTGCCATCCGTTCTGCGAATGCCTATCCCACCCCAAGCCAGAGGCAAACATGCACTTCTGGCTTTGGAGCATCGTCCAGAGCTGCGGCAGAAAACATTGGTTTGGTCCCACTTTACACAGGAAGACCGTACAAGACAACAATGAGGAGAACAAAGGTGTCCTGCTGAGAGGAGCATGGTTGTACAGTAAGAGGAGATGCTTTGGTGTCAGCATGCTGGTTCATGTAGATAGAGGGTACGTAAGTGTGGTACGGAAGGTGGAGACCCGAGCCAGGGAGATGCCCACATCAAAGCAAAGGTACCAGCAGCCAATTTCTGAATGGAAACACATCCCATATGCTCTGCATCTGGATTACCATGGCTGTACACACATTGACCTGCTGGTGTTCAAGGCTGATATACCTGGAACTGGTTTTCAACCCACATTCAGCATTCTTCCTTGGCACTGTTGTGACCACCACGTGCCTCCTCCCAGTTCCTCACTCCAGCAAAGACTCACTAGTTATTTATTTACCAGACAAAACACAGACTAACTAGGATTACAGTTCTGTAAAGAATAAACAATTGCTCACAAGAACTGCACATTCCACACCGTTTTATTCAACATGTATGACCCCAAACTACAATATATACAATAATTGTCTCCACATGGCAAATCCACATTGTGGTTCTTAAAAAAATAAGTTTTAGAACACATGCCACCAAAAAACACAGTATATTTTAGCCATATCTAATGAAAGACTTTGTACAAGCAATTTCCATTCCGTTGTGTTCTCTAGCGTATGGTACTGTGAAACCATTTGTAATAATGCTTAGGCATTTTACAGTGTTTTTAGCTGAAGGCTGCATTATAAACATTGGCTCAAATTCTGTTGTGAATTTTACAGTTAGAGGGATTGCACTAGGTATGTATCAGGCCAAAATGAGACCTGTTAATTAGTCTAACTTTCCTATATTAAGTAGTGTCCCTTCAGAAAGGGATACACTGAGACACAGGGAAGTTAACTGACCTGCCCAACATTGTTCAATCCAAGAAGCAACAGTCTGTCAGAAACTTAATTTCCTCACCTGTAAGAGAGTCCAACATCATTGAAGGAACATCACTTGATGTCCACTCAAAGCTCAGGAAGAACATGCTGTTCTTTAATTTGGTAAAAGATTTGACAAGCTAACGTATTCAGATGACCCCTTACTGGCAAGTCATTAATTGAGACTTTCATACCACTGAGCCACACTCCCCTGAACAAATCTGCTTCTTCAACAAGAATTCTCAGTGCAGAAAACAAGTATTTTGTCCTAGTGCCTTTCCCCTAATGACCTGTATGCTGTACTCGGTTATTTCTGTCTACAGCCTTTGATGTTCAGGTCATCTTTGGCATTTCAGTTATACAAGTGTTTATGTGAAGACTGTAGTAAATTTATACAACCAGGTAGTAATTTCTACTGTAATAAGCCCACAATATTCACTGTGAATTACATTTGATTAAATCCAGTGGTTTTTTTCTTTTTCCTTTCTTTTTTTTTTTTCAAACAGTCTCAGAACACATCTAACAATTAAGGGTGCAACAAGTAACAAATTAACAGCAAAACTATTTTCAAGTCCATATACTCTTTCCAACTTCTATTAATTCCAGATCTAGTATTTCCATGCATGCTTTAGTACAATTTTTACAGAGGATGACCCAAGTTTCACTAACATGCCTTCAGTACCATGAAAACATTGTCTAGATTTATTCACATTATGATGTCCCTAAAGGAACACAGTTTGCACATCTTAATTAATAAATAAATAAGGTTTTGGCAATACATTTTGCAAGAATCCCTCTTCCACTGAGGAACCCCAGGCCTCACATAAGTGTTGCATGGCAGGAGAGATGTATGCAGCATCCATCACAGGCTGCACAGGTTCTGCTGGCAGCTACCAGCTCAGAAGCAGAGAGCAAGGCAGCGCGCTCTGCGCGGGTCACAGCACTGGCACGCAGAACAAAGCAAGAGGCAGCAGCACAAGCAGAGTACAAAAGGGTCAGGAATGGAGCCTGAAGCTGAGCGTCACACAGGGACAAGAGTCCAGGGTAAAGAGAGAGCCCAGGAGGCAGGAGAGACCAAGCTCTTCAGGAGGAGGCTCTCATCTGTAGGACCCTGAAGTTACATACTCTACATGTCTGGAAAAATCAGGTATTAGGTTGTGCACTTGAAACTAGCTGATACATCTGATGATTTTGGCTTTAATCGGCAATTTTTTCTTTCCCATGTATAAAACAGGGTAGTGATACAAGCCATTGTTACTATTATTCAAGTGTATTATCATAGCTGTGGAAGCCACATTCACAAATCAGGATCCTGCTGTGCAAAGTACTGTACAAGCACTTCACATCACAGCAGTGTTGTGTAGATACTTCCACTGGTGTCTGCAATAAAGGAAGATATCTTAATAAGAACAACAAAGAACCTCAAAAAAATAAACAGTTCTGCATCAGATTTGGACATTATCCCGCAGAAGATGCACACTGAGGGTTCAAGATAAAAATCAATATGAAGTAGTCACTCAGGTGCTAACTGAAGCAGAAGTTCTCAGGGGAAAAAAAAATGAAATATATACAGAAATGTCATTAAAGATAAGAGAATTCACATGCGTAAGAGAGAAGAGAGGAACACCAACATTTTCTATGATATCAGCAAAGCAGACAAGAGAATTGGGACAAATGTCCCACCTGGATTTCACTGTCCTCAGTGACCCACGAGCATACTTTTATCTTGTTATTTGGAACCCTTAAAAACCACACCACAACCAAACAAATGGTTGTGTGGCCAACAAGGCCTTAATTACTGACATGACAGAGCTGTCATTGTTGGTATTCATGTTTTGGTTTTGTTGTGATATGGAGAAATACAATCAGCAGAGCAAAGATCCTCCTTTCATGTAATCTGTTGGTGTTTCAGGGTTTCAAAAGCCCTGCACGACTCTCCAAAAGCATCATGGAGCAAAGCTGTTTCAAAGCACAGATTTCACTGGAGTTGCAACTAAAAATATTTCTGTTGCTCTAAAGTTTGGGGGCTTTTTTACAAGGTTTTAATTCCAAAACCAATTTCATTTGGCAACATCCTTCTGCTTGTACTTCTATGCAAAAGAGATAAATAACATGCACCACCACACATAACGCGCCTGCACAAATACGCACTGCACGCCTGTTTTTCATGTTGGGCTGCAGCTTGTCATCAATTCCCAAAATAATTAACTTTCTGAAAGAATGGCTGGAGGAGAATAGTGCTTCCTCCACCTGCTGGTGAGGAGGAAGAAAAGACGTCCCGGCTCTCAGGCCGAGAGAGGGAGGTGAAGGCAGTGTGGAGGCCCCTGCAGCTACTCCCCATCGCCTCCCAAGTGCAGCCTAAGGAGAGAAAGGGAGAAAAGCTCCTGGCTTTTGCAAAGGGCAAAATCTGTCCCGAAGGCAAACGGTAACCAAAAGGAAGCACAGATAATACAGGATGCTTCATAAGAGGTTATAACAACCAACCAGCAATGTTAGCAAGCTCCAGGTCCAGCAGTGGCAGGGAGAGCAAATGACTCCCAGCAGAGCACCTCGCAGGAGAGCACCTACAGGGAGCTGTAAACCGGCCAGGGTATCAAACTGCTGGGTTAAACTCTGCTAGGAGTGCTCCAGGCAGCCTAACAGGGTTTACCTGGTGCCTTCCACATTTTGGAGAGCTACATGCTCCTTTACTAACGTTAATTTAATTAATATTAACGCGTTTTTGTATCCAGGCATTGCTTTCTGTATAATGTCACGAAAAGACAGATAACAAGACTAAAAATGCCATTCTGCAATTTAAAGTTGCCTTATAAGGTGTATTTACTCCAGTGGAATCATTTACTCAAAGAAGAACCCAGCAGCATCTACCACTTTCATGCGTCATGCATGGGATCGGCCAGAGGGGTCAATACACAGCTTATCTAAGGCTGACATAAGTGTAACTGTGGATTTCTTGGCTAACAAGCATTGAATACATAACATGAACAAAAGCTCAGTTCTTTGGTTTAACATGTGCAAGATGACAAGTGGAGAAAACACCCACAGAAATGTCAACATGAGTGTTACTTCACACGCTTGCAATATCATCTCTTCACCCTTACACTTACTAACAGGTGCCTTAATTTAAAATATCATCAGTTACCCAGTGCATACTGAGCCAGTACTAATGAAGGAAATCTTGCTGGCGAAATTAGGCACCCCATACGTCATGTAGAGGGCAATATTTTAACTGCTTCGTGCAGCACGTAATACTGTCTGTAGTCACTGTGGTAACTAATACACAAATTCACATAAGTTGTTTCCAATAACAAACTAAATGTATCATACAATCTACCCTGGAGCTTTATGGCAGGAAGCTTTAGGATCACGTTCCACTGAGTTAAGAGGAAAGACAAAGAAACTATAACAACGTGAATAAACCTGCAACCTGTTAATAAGTGCCAAATATTACTTTCATTCAAGTCAACAGAAATCCTGCTATTGATTTCCAACGGCGCAGAACTAAAGCACATCTGTAGCTTGGATCGAACTGTCTTCGCACCTTGGTTTTACTTCATTAACTCAAATCTGCCAATTTCTATTTCACTCCTGAGCTCTCTATTTATACAGATGACGATAAATCCAAAGTTCATGCTTCATGTTAAAGGCCTGGCTAATCATGCAACTATCTTTATGAAGTGCTGTACAGCTAAAGAGATTGTTAAAGGACAAGAGAAGCGGAAAGGCCAAATAGGAGAATCACTTGGACAAGGCTGACGACTGGGAACACAATGCCGCTGCCAAGGTCCAGCTTCGCAATCTGTTACCATACAGCTTCAAATACCTGCTTACCACTGAGAAAAGAAAAAGATTATTAGCTAAACCAGTAGCAGAATAAGAAGCACACAGCCTGGACTGCAGCGACCTTGGGACTCTCACTACGTAGCTGCCAGTTGTGAGATGATTTGCGTTGGAAGTGGCGCAAGAGACTGTGCCGGCCACCACATCACTTGCTCTGTGCCTCCCCTGCTGGACACACGGCAGCATCCAGCCCAACCTGCTCAGGAACGCTGCAAACGCTGCCCACTAACACGGACTGAGGAAAGGGAAGAGAAAGTTTGGGTGGGGAGGGAGAGGGGGCGAAAAACTGAAGGAAAACTCTGCCCCTCTCTGTTCAGTCATCCTGTCAGTGCTCTCCTCTCACCCACGGAAAGTAATCGGTGTTCACTGCAACAGCCAGACAAGGGAACTGTCAGAAAACAAGAAGCGTTTTCCGTTCACTTAGGTCTGGCTGGATTCCTGACAACTAGCTTTTATTCTGTAAGCAGACAAAACGTGGATATTTTACATACGCTCACAGATGTTGAAGTTCAAACAGACACATTACACCAGAACTCGCCTGCAGACTAGTTAATAATTATGAAGTGCCACACGCCAAGGCTTGTATTACTACAGTATAAAACTCACACCCTGGTAAGGGTTTGTTTAGCTTCTGCATACCCGCTGATAGAGCAAGTATAACATTTTTATTGCATCTAAGATTGCATGGGTATTTTGATTTTCACCCTCTCCATTTCAAGATGGCATCAGCCATATAAATTCAGTTCAGAGCATATCATCTAACTATCCTTAGCTGTGTAGCTGAAGTGCTTGACAGTTAGCAAAATACAGAAAGACCAGGTGTGTTGTTAACTTAGAGGAGATGCACATCTACACTACATCCCTTCCTCTGAGAGGGCCCTTCCCAAAACCAAATCTCATTTACAATGTGGTCACTTTTTTTTTTTTTGTAATTTATCAAGTCTTTTTAAAAAGGTGTTTTCGATGTGTATGCTTACTTACTCTATTTTGCAATGCAACTCGAAAATAATCTGCTTACAAAATAATAGTTCGCATATAACATAGCCCTGGAGCTTTTGTTAGCCTGAAATTGTAGAACAGCCAAGACAGCAAACTTTAAAAATCATGGACTGGGAGTGAGCATGTGCAGAGATGTCCATCTCTGGTTTCTCTTTAGCCTGCCTCCAAATGAGCTAATAAACTGAAAGCATACATGATATGACTCTACAGCTTGGCTGAAACTCTCATTTTCACTGTTGACACAAAAGATATTTAGTTGCAAAGTAAGTGTCACTTATTAAAGCCATGGCATCTGCAATTTCATTTTCTGTTTTACAGTTGCTTCTGCCTCTGGGTGCGCGTCAAGCTTCCAAGCAACCAAAAGGGAAAGATAAATGAGGCAAAACCTGTAACCTCACTAGGGAAGCGTCTTGCTTTTAGATGAAGTCTAGCGAAACCTCAATTACTCAACTTCACATGAAAAGCAGCGCTAAGACCTTTTTAGAAAGTATCTATTTCTCTGGGCAGTCTTTAATGCAATGCCTGCCTCTCATTCACTGGCCCTCTGTGAATACTTACATATTTCGGGAAAGAAAAAATGACAATAACTCTGACTAATGTGTACATTTCTTCAATTGCATTTCTGCGCCCTGCTGGAGCGCTGTACCAATGAGGAAACGCCGAAGCCGAGTTATTGCTGGACAACCTCCGGGCTGCTTGAAGTCTCGAGCCAGCCGGCACCGCTGAGTGGTGAAACGGATCGTAAAACCCAACGGGGCTGGGTTGCAGTCCCCACAATTTTTTTAGGTGTCAGCACAGTTCAGGCCACAAACGTATGACTGAATCACGACATTTTTAACCGGAGAACCAACGTTCGCCATTCTGACAGTGCCCTGTGAGCGGCTTTGGTCAGCCGGGGGATGTGACAGGTTTCCCTAGACTGTGAATTTCCAGTGGGGAAAGAATAACTGTTCACAGTGGACCCCGCGTGTAAAAACAGAACAAAAACAAGAAGCCACCCTATTTTTCCAATAATAGCGCATCCTTTTAAAATGTACCGATGTGTTACTACAATACCACCACCACCCCCCCCAAAAAAAAAAGTTCCTCTGTAGGGCTTGCACAGCGAACAAAGCCCTGGGCCCGGGCGGCCGCGGCCGCGGGTGGGA
>VZTV01048979.1:17056-39251 GCA_013400875.1 Anhinga rufa
GGGACTGCGGGGCCGGGCGGAGGCGAGGCCGAGGGCAGGCCCCGGCCCCGCGCGTCTGGCGTGGGCACCTGCGGGGCGCGGGCCCGGGCGTGGGCGGCAGGCAGGGGCCTGCCTGAGCCCGCACTGCCTGTGGGTCTGCAAAGTTTTTCCAGAAAACGCTTAATTTACCCCATTTGCCAAGCGCGCGAGGGTTTCCTGTGGGGTTTCCACAAAACTGGAACTGGCAGAAAAACAGGGGCGCGCCCAGCCCCTGCCTGCCCTTGGCATGGGCAGTCCTGCGTGCCGGCTCCAGGAGGTTTCCGCCTGTAAGAAGCCTTCTTGGGCTCGAGTCCTGCTGTGGCTGACACCCGTGCAAATCAGCGCCAAGACCTGGAGCTGACGGCGCCCTCACCTCTTCTTTCGGGAACTTTGAAATACAAATGAATGCCTCAATTTTACTCTTCATTTTGAAGTAAGGTGGTTATTTCTTTCACAAAGACGTCTTGAAAACTTAAACCAATACAGACTTAAACCAATGCAGACGGTTGCCAGGGTTAAGGTGAATCAGATGTTTCTTTGAGAAAAGCCATCCCCAAGCCCACAGCCAGAGAAGGCAAATGGTCTCTGTTGCAACAGAAATGGGAAATTTGTGTGGGGTGAATTCACTTCGGCATGGTCCAGAATGGCCAATTCGCTGAACCGATGCAAAGGCCTTCATGTGAAAGTCCTGGCTCAGTGCCTCCCCCCCACTGTCTGTCCTTAAGGTGTGGGTTACAGCCGGGCTTGTCTGCTCCACAAGGATAATGCACAGACTTTTTGCAATCCAGGGCTCAGCTTCATGGTCACAGAGATGTCAAGGCACAGAATTTAGGGAGTCAGTAACCCCGTCCCTCGGTCTCACTGGGGGAGTGTTAAGGCACAGGTTGGTCCGTGTGCTCAGCTGATTTGAGTGACTGTCTCCTGTGAAAGCTCAGGTTTGTCAGAGGCAGCTAACTCAGCAGTGTCAAGGTGATGGGGTGGTATCCAAGCACCGGCTTCAGTGAGGTCTCTCATTCGGTTCTGGCTCGCTGGGACAGTGTGTAAGGCTGGACTTCCTCAAGGTTTCTTCCTGAGATAGTGAACATGCTGCTCTTGAGGTTGCAGCTTTAGCCCCTCTGACTTGATAAACTTAAAAAAAAGAAAAAGAAGTTTCTCTGTAATTACCATCTCTGCACCTTCATTTTGGGATCAGCAGAAGTCCCCGACTGGCTCAAGACAAGTGTGTCTAGTGGCGTACCATGTTCCTGGCAGGAGCCAGGCAAAGATTCCCACCGTGGCCAGAGAGATGTAACACCTCCCACATTAGGTGCTTGATCTTTGGGAGCCAGATACTGGCTTAAGCGCTGGAGCATAGAATTTAACATCTCTTTCACAGAGTGCACCACAAACTGGCTATTCCAAAGCAGAAAGGGTAAGGGAAGCCTCACTTTGTTACTATAAAAAAAAATAATGCTGTGTCCTCCTGTAGCCCCTTCCTTTATTTTAATTGTTGAAAGGATGAAAATGCTGTGGCTTTCTCTTTGTAAGAAATAAGACTATATCAGTAGCTTTCATGAGGTTTTTTGTTTTATTTCAATGCTCTGAAGCGCTATTGCATTCCCGCCAGCTGGTACAGAATAGAGCGGTGCCCGGGCTACCTGAACACACAAGAGGGAGATCTGCTAATGCGTTGGCTGCCTTCTGTGCCCCCAGTTTGAAACACACTCATGTAGCTCTTCTCAAACTTGGGGGATACTCCAAGAAATATCCATGTGGAGCGGAGACCTGCTGCAAGTAGGAATTGGCATGGGAATGGGATGGGGATGCAGCAACACTGAGAGGCAGAAGGGAGCTAGGAGAGGGGCTGGCAACACAAAGAACAGGAGACGTGCCCTTCACTGCTGGGAGAAGTGAAAAATTGTCCTGGCATGTGTTCACCTCAGTGCAACTTCACTTAAATAGATTAAAACAGAGTCTCGATCTTGCTGAGTGCCAAGGGTAACAACTGCCTGGTGGTTTTGCATGTCCGGTGCAAGCCCGAGTCCCATCAAAGATGAGAGCAGCCTGGGTCCTGCTCTGATCTGAGCCAGCTGAGCTGCACGCTGGACTGCGCGAGCAGCTCAGAAATGGCTCGATCCCCCCAGAGGCCCCAAGGAAGAGTGTCCAGCTATGGTTGTTTGTCTGGAAGCTCCCTTCAGGCTGGAGCTCAGTATAGCCTATATTCAGGTCCTTTATACCTCTTGAATAGCTGAAAAGTATGAATGCCAGTGATGAAAATAGGTTTCATTATGTTATGCTCATGAGCGTTGTTAATATTCCCAAGAGTGTTCTCTTCTAGCTGCTTGGAAGCATACATTACCAGTTCCATCAGGAAATATATCATGAATCATTGCTATATATCGTGATTGGAGAGATATAAGGCTTAACAAAATACCAGAAGCTTCAAAATGAAAAATGCCAATTTTGTAATGGAATAAGCACAGGTACCATGTAGCATTAGAAATACCACTTTTCCTTTTAAATTTCCATGCTCTTAAATGTGAAGCCAGAGGGCATTAAGCAAATTAGATACGTAAACTAAAACTAGACACAAGAAGCTTTCTGTGCTCCTATGTAATATTAATGGGAACTGAAAATAATGATATATATATAGAAGTACATGTATGATTGAGTGTATCACCGACATACAGAGATATTTCCTTTGAATTGTTAGCATATTGTCATCTTTACAATCAATATTATACTTGTCACTACAGGGATAAAAATCACTAGAGCAAACAGTGTCCTTCACAACAGGTGTAAGAACACCAGGAAGTAAAAATCACAGAGGGAAGGCAAGACAATGTTAAAATGGACATAGAAAATCTTAAATAATGGCTTTTGTAGGCAATTTGCATCATTCTAGCTGTTCATGTCAGTGCAAAACATGCAGTGTTTCATTGTTTCTGAAATAAACATTTGGTGAGAATTTCAGCTCTCTGAGTCTAGAGACACCACTAGGGAACCCTTCATTTCTGACAGTATTATTTTATGTAAATGCTTTCCCTTATTCACAAAAAGGAATTATCCTCCCATTGAAACCAGCAGACTTTTGCTAGCCAGCTTCAAAGGAAATAAGATTAGGCTCTAATTCGCAAAACAGTACCGGAGGATATGTTGTACCAAATCTAAACTATACAGATAATCACAATAACAACAATAAAGCCACTGGTTCAGTAGGCGTACCTTCCTGAAGTCAGTGTGAGTTGGAAAACAATATGTAAAGATTGCAACATGTTAGCAATATAAATGTATCATAAAACTCAATGCATTTTCAGGAATAATTTTTGGCATGAACTTTCAAAATGGTGCACTTATTCGTTACCTGGCATAGAGACACTCAGGATAAAAAACCACTGGCTTAATAGCTCTCAGTCAAATGTTTTGGTCTCCCCAGAAAGTATACAACTCCTGTAATGAAATATAGGGTTCACAGAGTTGATGTTAATTCATTCCATGTATTTAGCTAAATAGAAACAATAAACACTGCGTTTCAAAGATACTTGCTACAAATATTTATTTTACAAACTGAGGCCAGGTACTTTCTGTGCACCAGTTATGCATATTGCAGCTTAACTTGGGGAGGCAGTATCGTTTGTGCACAAACAGACCTTTTGCTTATAAGCACTCTTCAGTGTTTGGGAAGTGTTCAACAGTGTTGTTACCTCCCTTATAAAGGTGGGCTTCCATAGGGCTGGAAGCACAAGTTGGAGAGCTAGAATACCTTTTTTTGACTGTTCCCTACAGCGTAAGATAGAGGGAAGAGGAGAAATGAGTACTAAAGGGATTCCTGGATGCAACAGACCTGTTTTCTCTGATACTAATGTGCTGCTCTCTTAGGTTTCAGCCCTCTCTGCTGAGAACTTGTCTGTATTTGGAGAAACACGTAACCACAGACTTAAAGTCAATTGAGTTGCTTTGGCTGCTCATGCTTGATCATCAAGCTAAGTATAGGCGTACGCATTTGCTGGACCAAGCTGAAGTGCTCATCGTTGTCCAGTCTGCAAATCTAAAGATGGTATAACTGCAAATATTTGGGAGATGCTGGCAGGCAAAACTGGAGGACATTCTCTCAACTGAACTTTGTCCTCTGTATAAGCACCTGGAGAGAGAGAGCTTTTTGGGCTGGTAAAGTGAAAGCATTTTAATGTGTTCCACTCAATGACAGGGATTATCCTTTAGAAAGAGGCGGCTGACAGAGATGGCTAGCATCCATCTGTTCCCTGCAGCAGGTATCTGCATATTATCTGCCCTGGCAGATCATATCCAATCCTTGAAATTGCATGCTTTATGAAAACTACAGGGGTCTTGCAAGTTTAGGGTTAAGACTGTAACGCTGATTTTCTCTGTAGTGAGCCATATGAAGAACTTTATCATGACAAGTAGTGGTCTTTTGAGGTGTGTCTTGTTTGCATCCCACAGATGTCAGTTCACACAATATGTCAATCAAGTAGTGAATACCCACACCCTGGATCTGGATCCAGGGCCCAGATTCAGAGGTTATAACTTCCATCTAAAGTTATATATCTCCACTTGTTATTTGATTGCCTCTAGGCCTCTTGAGATGTCCATGCAATAGGAAATACAGAGACTTAGGTGGAGTTAAGCCCTCTGAATCTGGATCCTGGACCCATTACAGAGCTTTATGGACAATGAAGAAACTGAGGAATACTTGTAATGTCTGTTAGGGGAGGGATCTGGAATGTAGGCTGGGGTTCTTTATAAGAGTGTAAGACTTTCAATAGGAGAGGAGCCACATGTCCATAAAACATCTTTTAAAATTCCATTTCCAAGCCTCAAGCCTTTGCTTCAGTGGCTTTCACTGAGAATTTAGACAATGAATGTGTTATCAGTTTTTCCTGTAATACTGGTTATTTCTTCTACTGCTTGGTATATTTGTTGGAATATCCATAGCACGGAGAATACCAATCACCTGCTGAATTTACATCTCCAGATCTGAAAATTCATTCACATATTTACATATGCATGTGTGTGCCTGTATGCTTATGTCACGTGATTTTATCCATGTAAAATCTGCTTTTCTACACTCAACAATTCTGGGTGATACCTGAACTCCTTACTGCTATTGCTAAACTGGGGCACTCAACACCACTGAGAAGTCAGGAGGAGCAGCCCAAACCGCACAGGAGAGAAAAATGAAACGCAGGGGCTGAGGCTCAGGGTCTCTTCTGTTGCAGGGTTTTCAACTGAGCACACACAATCCCTTCTTCTGTTGCTTTCCTATTTCTTGTTCAGTTTAGATACTCTTTCAGTAAAACTCTGTGATGGTGTATTTATTTTGTTATTTATATATTATTTTTATTAAATAAATGAGCCATACAATCCAAACTACCAGCCACCTTCCCTCCCCCTGCCCATTAATCCTTTCGGAATTGAGGTCCACATACATCAGCAGGCTGTAATACTGAAAACCAACACTGCAGCTTTCATCATCCTGAGTAGGGAGTTGTGGCAGGCTATGGTCGCTGGATTGCGCATCTCACCAATGCAAACTGCAAAAAGGAAGTGGAAAAAGTAACTAAGTCACTCAACAACACGCTCCCCTCCTCTCATCACTTTCCTTCTTGGCCTTCAGTTGCCTCCCTTCCACCGCCTCTGGGTTTTTTGCCCCTATTTTGAGAGGCTGACTGGCTGCATCGCTTTCAACCCTCAGCACATTAGGCCACGTGTAGGCAGCTGGATTTCTGCCCAGCCCATTTTGCCCACTGCCGGCTCCCACACGTGGAACAACTGCTCTCAGTGTATCTTATACATACACGGCTTCTTGGAAGCATCACCGAGAGTCATCATCCCCGGCCACCATTTCACAAAGCCTCTGGCCCTGACTCCCCTGGCACAGGAGTGCATGTGGTGGGGCAAGCAACCTGTCTTAACCTTGGGTTTCAGTGTGGCAAACACAGGCAGACTTCAGCAGTTCCTGTGGGTTGTGGCGGAAAAGGGTGGAGCTGTGTGGCCGCCGGTTGGGTTGGGGCAGGGAGGCAGTGGTGCAGAGAAGGGGGAAGCAAAATGCAGCTGAGGTGCTGCCTGGCTTGGGGGCATCCTGCCAGAGGCTGCCGGCCCGCACCAGGGAGCTGCACACTGCAGGGGCCTTCACTCAGAGATGTTTGTATGGGAACATAATGGGGAAGTGTGAACTTTTGCCATTTTGAACCCTTCATCCTGGATGACTCATGGGTGAGATGGGGCAGATACATCCCTCCAGGACTCTGGGATTTCCTGCCCAGTGTGATCGCGTGGAGATATCACAGCCACTGTGTAGGTCCTACAAGGAGCGGCATTTTAGCCTTGGTTGTGGGTTTTGTGTGGCGTTCATTGTGCTGATGCCTGTGATGAAGAAAACCAAAAGTATGTCTTGCACAAGATGTTTGTTTTGATGTTGAGGTCTGTGGATCTGTGTCTGGATTGTATCGCTATTTTCACGCAGCTACTGGATGCATAACCCATTTTCTTGGAAATACTAAGGCTACTCCAATAATATAGGGAGTGAAAAAGACATATAAGTGTATGTTTTTTCTTAAATATATATATTTTTAGAGTGGAGAAGGTTAAGCATAAGATATTACGCTAAAACTCATGCTGCATGTGGCATCAATGAGTTACTGGATGTTCATGCCTTTGGATGCACTCATCTAAATAAGCATTTCCCCAAGACTATCTCTGGCCAGCAGGCATCTGCGATAATGACAGCAAATCCTGCCTGGTTACTGAAAATGGACCCCATGACACTTAGAACATAACATCTACCATGTTATGATGGATATACAGTGTACCTCTTCAGAAAGAACAGCATTCATTATGTTTGACTGATAGCACGCATCACTTCCCTGGGTATGGCCCTGGCTTGGCAGTGTGGGTATGCAGTTCAAGTGTAGAGGAGAAAAGGGCATTGTGTGCCACTTTACTCCTGTTAGGACTCAAATCCTGGGGCAACAGATGGCAACGTGGCTCTCTATTCCCTCTTTCCATGTGCTGCAGACTGCCCAGCAACCTCCTCCCCTCCACAGACAAAGGGGAGCAAGGGCTGAATCATGCACCCCTCCTGGGGCTGTTTGGGGAATGGTAGACAACTCCACCCCTTGCCACAGGCTTCACACTAGGGATGCAATCTGGCCCTCGGAAATCATCTCCCACTCCCACCTCTCTCTAAATTCTCACTGAAATACTATAATTCAGCACAGTGTGCATCATGGCTTCATAGCTGTACAACTGACTGCATTTTTCCTTCACTGATCATTAGTTTGTCAAAGCCAAAACAATACTAAATTAGAAAATAGATTCAGTGTGGAGGCTGCCAGCTTCATTTAGCTTTATTTTGTTTACTTTTCATTTGTCTGCAGCTACTTCCTGGCTTTAGAAAATAGCGTTGTCTGTGACTTGTAAATAAAATGAGATCAAATAATAAAAGCGGTTAATGGCAATATAATAATTTTATGGCAAATTATTAGAAAGATGTAAACAGAATATTATGGCTTTAGGATGTGTACCAACTATACAGTACGACTTCTACAGAAAAAGGATATGGCTAGAAATCTGGGGCAGCAAACTACAAAGAGCAGTTAAATGGAAGATGAATCTGTTTGCATATAGATGCCCAAGAACCAAATATAATTTTCCATTAGATCTTCTTAAAATCCCATCCTTTATTCCTGTTTGCTAGCAGAGAGCTCTTTAAATCAATAGCAAATTGGCTAAGCGACAAACTTGATCAAAGCCTCATTATGCATTAAAATTTCATTTTGCTGGCAAGGGAATTGTTAGGGGGAAGGTTTCGTGGCTCTCTGTGTTTCCTTTGTGTTTCTCATGCAGTAAAAAAGGGAATTGAAAATTTCCAGAACCCCCATAGCAGGCGTAGGGGAGCAGAGGACGCCACCCCCTTGTGCACAGGTGGCCAGGAGGACAGTGACAGCCCCTCTGGCTCCAACGCTGTCCTCATTGCCAGGCCTACAGCAGGGTGAGTGTCAGGGCTGGGGTCGGGGGGTTTAGGGGTGGGCAAGAGCTGTTCTTGCTATGCTAAGATGTCAGGTTGTTTTCTTTAGAGCTGATGCTAGCTGGTCCACACAACAGCCACCCCTAGGCTTCTCCAGCCCGCACTGAGGCCACAGACAGTCACAGTTCAACAACCCCAAAAAGACAACACAGATCTTAAGAGAAGGTGCGGCCACAATCCTGCAGGAGAAGCAAGGCAACACGTTGATACCGCCAGCTTCCCTGTCTCAATGCAGAGTGCCCAATGTTTTGGGTAATGCTAACTGTAGGAAAGAACTACCTTCCCCAGCACATCTACACAGGCTTGAAGAGATGCCTCCCTCTCCTCCGTGAGCTATGGCAAATCAGAAAATCTGGCCCAGGGCCTAAAAACACTTTTAAACTTGTGTCTCCTTATCACTCCTCCAGAACTAGAATAGTCTTTCCTGCCTCCCAAGAATTATACAAAAATAAATCTTCTTGGATCTGCAGAATGCTTTGCTGACACTAATTGTGTTATAAGAAAGAAACAGATTTATTTTTAATGGAACAGGACACTCATTTCTAAAGAACATGTCTGAAGGTCTGTTACCAAGATGAAAAAAGTATTCAGATTTAATAAGGGGAGCAACGTGACCTCTGCATACTTCCCATTGCTTTAGCAAGGACAAATCCTTCTCACTTTACCTCAGCTTGTGCTAATCTCTGCGAGGGCTCCATGCACGGGAGCCTTTGCTGGCACCAAAGCCTAGAAAGACAACACTAGTTATGCTGCTCACGATCAACCAGATGCTGCTGCAAAACTGCTGGAAATAACTAATCTTCTCCATCTCCATTCATCCCCCCTTGCCATGATACTGTCTGAAGTCTTCTGTCTCATCCCTCCCTGTTTCTGGTCCCTTCCCTCGGTCCCCAACCCACTCTCACTTGCTGGGGCAGATCCAGCAGGCTTGTGGGCATTTCCCCCTTAGGACTTATGCATGAAGCTCAAGAACTTCACTTCGTCAGGGCTTTCGCCTTTCTGCCCTGGCCTGATAGAAAGGAGGGTTTTCCCCTTTCATCCCTGTGTGCCAGCTGACACCCACAGAGTGTGCCCGGGGTTTTCCAAGGAGCCAAAGGGGTGTCGGTGCCCGAATCTCACCGGCCTTGCACCAGCTGACACACATCCTTCGCTCTGTGTCACTGCAGCGTGAACTCTTGAATGTGCAATCTGAAGGTTTGCTGTCTGTGAGGGATAGTGCCAGAGAAAAAGAAAAATTAGCACTGGATTGTCAGGGAAAGCAAGAAAAAGGTGGCGTGGGGCATGTTCATTTGTTAAATGGGTAAATACTCCTGGGACACCCCGTCTCCTGCAATTCTCAGTTCCCTTGGAAATGTGTAGATTAAATACCCGATAGAGGGAAATTAATTAGCTGAGGTTGTAACTTTACACACACATTCGGTGGGGAAATATGATAGCTAGATTTCTAAGATTTCAACCTGACCATTGCAAAGGCAATACTCATATGAGAAAGGAGAGGAGAAGAAAGGTGCTTCTTGCCACAGTTTTATCTAATGTGATCTCTGGATACCGTTCATGAAAGAGAAGAAACCTGCTTTGCTCCAGAGAGTGAAACAGACCCTTTCTGTAGCACCACCAAGTGGTTGAGCATCTGTAGAAAAAAAAATTTGCAAAACAAGCGTGCAGCCATGCTGCACAGCAACATTTTTCAACTACTTTACAGTATTTTAAGCAGTAAACATGATTTTTGGTATGCAAACCTGGATGTAAATTGGGATTAACATCACTGAAGCCGGCCAGAGTGTGGGTGAAGACAGTATTATATGTGTTGCTCTCAAAGCTGTCAGAAGACTGACAAAATCTTAATGCTTATCTGTTGTTGTGGGTGAGCAGATGTCTTGAGCTGTGCAGCAGGACCTGGCTGCATTAGGAGTGCTACAGACACAGAGTGATAGACAGGTCTTTGTTTGACAAATTTTATACTGAGGAGTGATATTGAGAATCAGTGGTAGGCAAGATCTTTTAATGCTTTTTGAGCAGAATTTGTTTTTCTTCTCCTGAAAAAAAAAAATCTGTGTGAATTTTTAAATCAGATTTGAACAGCTGTGAAAGAGGATGCGATCAGAAATGAAAGCAGGAGCTGGTTCCTTGTTCCATGAAAGACTCCTGGTATAAAACTGCCCTGTGCCAGTGATAAATGATCAGTGAAACTTTTTCATATGACGTTATAAGCTATCGCTGCCCTACCTTCACGGTTGCTACTCAAGGAGGATTCCTTTGCCTCAAGTCTTCTTATGATGCAGAGGGCCCTGTAACAGCTTGGCTGCCCAAGCTCACCCCCACCACAGAGAGACTTGCAGGCAAAGGGATTGCCTGGGATGTGCTTTGTGAAACCCGGCTCCCAACATGGTCCTCAGGAGCATACAAACATCTAGCTTAAGAGGGCATCCACATTGCCCAGGCCACCAGTATTGTCCTGGTCACGGCTCATTTGGACCCACGAATCTAGCTCCTGGGACCAGACCATCAGGCTACATCTGCATAAAATGGATTTACACGGGTTCCAATGCAGGAGCAAAGCCCTTGCATCTGCGGTAATTAGCCCTTAGAAAGGTACACTGTGTAGTATGCCTCTCAGCTATCACGTCCCCCTTTAGTCACTGCATTCATCAGGTGTAGGTATCATTACGTCAGTGACTCCTACTTGCTTCCTGGCCAAAAAGGAGGACACTGAGGCTTGTGTTCATCACTGACCTTTTGCAGTGCCACGGCAACATCAGCTCCTTTCTACCTCCAAGAACAGCGGGGACCAAAGGTGTCTCTGCCCTTCACGCGGGCTACTCAGATGAAAAGAGCCTCAGGAGGAATAAAGGCCACCTTCTTCTGTACCAGCCAATGCTCCTGTAACTAATAAAGCAAGTTCTTGATGGCCATTCTGTTTGCCTGCCTGCAAACTTGCAACACAGCCAGAGGTGCCTGAGATGCCACTGTTTGGAAAAGCAGCAGAAGACCCAGCATTCTTAATGACAGAGATATGCTTTCAAAGATACATTTCTTAGCACGATAGGCAAAGCTCAAAGGGGCCTGAAGTGAAGTCTGAGGTGAAGCTTTGCAGAGTCCCATTTCAAGAACAGCAGCTGCCAGTGGTATGATTGTCAAACTCATCCTCCAGGAAAATACAGCAGACATATAATGGGAATATTTTTATTCAAAAATAAGAGATGCACCAGCAGATCATAAGCAAGCTTGTGAGAGCTAAATGTGATTTTCAGAGGAGGTGGTTATGTGTGGCTGCCACAGCATTCAACGGGAGCAGTGACTCTTCAGCACTCCTGAAGAAAAGGCTGGATTGACCCTGAGGGAAAGTAGACAAATTGAGTCAAAACATATGGCAGTGTCTGATTTCCAAGGGATTATTATTATCAATAATAACTCTGTGCATTTGTGCTTGTGTCTGTGGTATAATGAACAACAGCATATATATATATATATGAATGTGTACATGTACTGTATGCATGTACATATTGCTCATGTTGCTTACATAGCTATACTAGGAATCCTCTCAAACATCCTTTTATTTTTATGTTGATGCTTGAGGATCTGAACACCCAAGCTGACAAGGAGTTGAAATATTATTGACTGATAGCTCTAAAAATATAATCACAGTGGAGCACATCACTACCTTCAAGCTGAAGTCAAGCTGCATGTTTTAATACAAAGCTGGGCACCCCACTGTAGCTCTGGCCATCTGCGTGCATGCTATATTTAAAATGGAAAAAGGCCTCCGGGGAAAATGAACCAAATTCACCACGGGTACAAGCAGGCATGGCTCCTTTGAGGTCTGTGGAATATATTTGCTTACACCAGTGATGGATTTAATCCAGAGACCGTTGTTCTTTATGAGACCTCATTTTCCTTTGTATGTATGCCAGTGTAACTCCACTTACTTTGGTAGGAATAATACCAATTTATACCAGTGTAAGTCACAGAAATTTTTATTTTTGCTTTTCAGCACAGATGCTAGATAACAACTTTTCATAGCCTGTTTCCTTTCCTACTTTACTCAGTTTTTTTCTGCAGGTGCATTCCCTCTGATTTTTCTACATTTACTTCAGATTTCCTTAGTCTCAGTGAAAAGGCAGCCAGGCCTTCAGTACCCACATCCAGTGTCCGCTCCTTAGAGTGGATGTTTTTCCCTAGTGTACGTCCCATTCCTGGTGCTGAGGATTGCCCTGTTGCCTTCACCAGCATTTCCCTCCTGCCACCATCACAGCCACCACCATTCCAGCCAGGAAGGGCTGCGCCCTCCAGTAGTTCATTAATGCTACTTGTTCATTGTCCAAAGACTGGAGACAGAGGGGTCCTGCTCTATGTGCATGAGGCATCCCTTCTCTTCCTTGTGGGTTGGCTGGACAGCCTAATTTTCCCTGGAGAAATAGCTTGCAGTTAACAACACAGGCCATGACAATAAAACGGTAGAAAATAATAGTGTGAAAGTAGGAGGCAGCATTGTGGAGCATCAGAGATGATCCAAAGGGCTTAATATTTAGCGGTCAGGAGAGCAGACCAGAATGAAGATAATCTCAACTCTCCACATGATGCAGTTAGCAAAAAGCACACATCTGTGTCTGCATCTTTTACTGTCAGACTTTGTCTCACTGGACTTAACTTTGCCCTGAATGCCACCAAAAGCAATTCCCTATTTCTTTAAGTTTTGCGTTCCTGAAAATTAGTGGCAGAAGAGGTGAATGGGTTTGGGCTATTGACTTTATACAGGCTACTAAAAAGAGACCAAGGCAGAAAAGGCTACCTAAGCATCACACTGAGGGTGTGGTAGGAGAGGTTAAAGGCCTTTCTTAAATGCCTGTCCTCTCACCAACTGATGTCATTTCCCCTGATAGCTCGAGTATTAGTCCTCTCGTCGGTTGAAAAATGAGTCCCTAAGGAGCCTAAATTAAAGACGCCCGTACAAAAGTGCAGGGCCTGACCTCTCACAGCTGCACCGGGGCTAATACTGATTCATTGTGCTGCTCTGGGTAACAGTCCAAGGGCAGAACAAGGGGGCAGGGGAGGAATACGGAGGCATTTCAGGCTCCTCGTTAGCTCATTCATAGACACCTGGTGTCCCGCCTCCTCCTCACGCTTCGGTGCATCCCACCCCTATTGTATAGAAAATCCACTTCTTTAGAGATCTGAACTGCTTGGGCTGGACAAAAAACAAAATTAAATCCGCAGCTGCCCAGGAAGAGGCTCTCTCCGTCGGGGGTTATTATCGAGGACCTCTGATGAGAGAGTGGAGCAGGGAACTCCCCTCATCTCTGTCACTTCCAGTTACAGGTTTGGATGGATGCATCCACACATATTTTTCTTCCTTCGCATAAATAACTGGGGCCACTCTTTAGCTGATGTGGACTGTCATGCCTCTGCTGACCCAGTTTAGCTCCCGAGCTTTATGAGAGGTATATGACCCGCTGCACTCACCACGTTTGGCTGGACAACACTCCAACTGTTTGCAGCCTGCAAGAAACACTTAGTGTCACGGGGCAGTGAGGCCAAAATACCCTCATGGCAGCTCCTTCACCCTCAGTGAAGTTGCATGAAGGGTAAACTTGAGCCGACAAGGGCCAGCTGCTATTTTCAGTTACCCCAGAGAGAGCCTGGGATTGCATCATTAGTGTCTAAGGAGTTATTTTGGATCTACACAGACACAAGTGCGAGCAGAATCTGGCACCAAGTTTAAAGGACCAAAACAAAGAGGTTTACATCAAAAAGGAACAGCGGCAGGTGGCACATATAGGCTATATAGTCCTAAGTTTTGAAACTAAAAGAAACATAAAGTTAATAGAAAACTTTTGTGGCTACTAAGTATGTTTTATTCTTGAATCCCCTCTGGAACCAGTCAGTCCCTTGGCTTATAAAAATAGATGCAACAGGTGTTAGTTTGAAGACTTTTGTGCCTGCTGTTAAGGGCACTAATGAGAAGTTTATGGGCAGTGAAACCTGGAGGAGAGAGCAGGATTACAGTGGAAAAAAATCTGTCCCATTACATTAGAGAACATCTGGAGCAATGCCATTGACCAGGGGGATTTAAATCTGCATCTCAAAAGCTTTGCATATCTGATCACCATTCCTACTATGGCTGTCTAAATAGCCTCATGCTGGTAACCTGACCGATTTAGTTGGTGGCTGCTCCTTCTGTTCTCTACATCTAACTAGTTTCCTTCAAAGCGATGTGGAGGATGAGTGCTGTTATCTGATTTTCTCTTGATTTCCTTCTTTACTCTGATGTGTTTCCTGTGTTTTCTTTAGGCACATCAACTAAATTGCAGCTCTTTAAGACAGCGAAAGACAAGTTGTCTCCTAGGGACTGAGGCTAGCCAAGCTACAGCATGGGGGTGTGAACATTATGCAAATAGCAAGATATGCAGCTGAGAGTGGGATTTTCACAGCAGCCTAGGGGAACTGGATGACTGAATGCTGCTAGGCTTGCAGTGAGGTTTGGCAACCTTGCTCTTCCTGGCCGCCTTTGAAGAAGTCTCAGCACAAAGCTGAAGACTAAAACTTGCATGAAGCAAGACACACTGTTAGTCCCACAGGACTGAGTACTGCTTATTGCTATTGCAGAAGCTGAGCTGGAGGCTGTGGAAGAATCCCCAGGCACAACTCCCATTATCCTGTATAAGAGTATAAGGAAATGTAAGGAGAATTTCAGGCGCTGTCAGAAGATATTATCAGTGTTGGAGATCTGTCCAAATCTGTACAGGCAAATCAGCTAGAAAAATAACTGCAATATATCTTTGTATTTAAGAAGACTTGTACATGTTTATAATTACACAATATTTATAAAAAATTATCAATGTTCTTCTTCAGAAGAACCACATGCACTTTAGCAAATGGTGTGTGAATTACTCATGATCTCTTCAATGGCCACAGAAAGCCTGGTCAACAGCAGCCAGCATCCCTACGCAGCATTAGGGCAGCAAATGGGAAGTTCTGCCCTGGCTTTGGAATAGTATGGGATTTGGGACAGCAAGAGGCACCTAATTAACATGTTTAGCCCAAAGATGGGCACTGCCAGACCTGTTCTACACAACATCTTAAGAAATGAAAGTTCTTGGCTGATTATGGAATTGTTTTAACTTTAAAGTACGTTACCACTGCCAGAATGATGAGAAGGGATTCTCGTGTCTCAACAAACCAAGCTGCAGAATTAGGGGCTTCAGTATTACCTCTCATCCCAAGAGCGCTGCAGTCTTCCTTTGCCCTCTGCTGCCAGAGCAGTGCACAAGGGTGACCAGGCACCGATGAAGCTCTGCACCCTGCTGAACCCGGGCACTCTGGGAAGGTGTCTCACACAGCTGCTCACTCACATTTAGACATTTAACATCATTACAGCATCTTAACAATGTGCTGTTTTCCTCTTGTTTGTAAATATGCAAGAGTTTCTTTGATAAGTAAAAAACCTACTTTTAAATGGCTTAATTTTGACCTTGAAAAGAGTAAATTGAATTGAACTGCCTTGAAATAGAGTGTTTGTCTGTAACAAATACTCCTAATGCAAGAAGCAGGAGAAGGCAGGGAAAGAACAAGATGGACGCCTCAGTTCCCTACCAAGGGTTAATACAAGGTAGAGCAATATTACAGTGGAAGTACAGGAAACTGTAAGATTCTCCACAAGATCAGGACTCATTTTCAAGAAAACAGTTGTTTTGAATAAACTTACTGGTAGAGCGTGCGTTAGAGATCTGCCAAAACACCCAACCTTTTTCCTTGATAATTGCAAAGGGGAGTCAAAAATACAGCCAGCCGGAGGTTTAATTGTCAGAAATGTGCATATATCTAAGATCAAAATGTATGAGAAGAATTTCCGCCACACATTAAATGTTGCCGTTATTTTTGAAAGCAGGTTAATTGGTGGTCTTGAGTCTTCCACTGCATTTAGGATCTTTCCCCAGAGGGAATTTTCCTTAACTGCAAGGACTTGCTCTACCTTACTGTACTGGAAGCAACGTGGGAAAAGGATTTCTCCCGTGGTAAAAGCATTTCAGCAAGAGCATTGATGAGGAATGCCTGGGACTTAAATACAGGGAAACCCATAGCTGACAGCCTGGAACAGAGGGAGATGTAAGAAGGCAACTTTAAAAAAAAGGAGGGCGGGGGGTAATTACAAACATGTGCAAAGCATAAGGCAAGAAAAAGAAAACAGGGAAAGAATGGCAAGGATCCTGTGGCAAAGTGACCGGTGGTGAGCTGTCATGCCCAAAGCCACAGGATGAGGCCCGCAGCATTTATTGCTCACTGGAAGTAATTTTTCAAGTCAAGGAGCAATACTTCTCCAACATAAATGAAAAATTCCAGTCAGCAGAGGGTAATGGAAGCCCTCTTAAAACAAAAAGTATCATTGAAGAGGGACTAATAAATCACCTAGTGACCAGATTTTTTCATTTGGAGTGGAGAACTCTTCTCTCAAACCAGGTCCCTGTGTCAAGCCCATCCCTGTGGTATTAACAAAGCACTTCAGGATGTGTTTATCTTTACTTGGTGCAAACTTCAGAGGGATGTAAGCACTTTGAATTGGGGCTGGGAGCTTTGACTGTGCTGGTGGGAGAGAGAGCTGCTAGCCTGAGCCCCCAAGCCCCCTTTGTCTGCATAAACCCATAGTAAATCTCTGCTTCTGCTTCCTGGTTGGAGACTGGAAGGGAGGGAAGGAAAGGAGTTCCTCTGGGCTCCTCTGCTGAAATACATACTAAACGCCACTCCTGAGCACTGGCTTTTTTCCGAATGGTTTAGGCATGAATGAAGTTTGGGCTCACGCTCAAAATACGGTATAGCCGCACCCTCTGAAACTCCCTTCCGTTTTGCAGGCAACAGTATTGAGGTTGGCTGGATTCACGGAATAACAGTGACATGTGTTTGTTTGTTGTACTCTGGATTCCTTTTTGCAGGAATCAAGTGCAGATCACTAGCCTCAGCCATCCTGAGACAAACTTATCTCCAAATTTCGTCCAGGAAACATTGAAATCAGGGCTGCATTAACCATCTGGCTGCTTCTAATAGTTCAGACAAACATGTGAACACTGAACTTCACTTGCTACAGTGCATCTTTTCTCAGTTCACTTTTCTTTTGCCAACACAAGAAAGCACATCTAGTCTTGAACTTGGATTGTGAAATGGAGATTGTAAGCACTTAGATTTATTTCATTGCTCTTCAGGAGGAGGATAACTTTTTGTTAGTGACATGAGAGGAATTGAAAGGAACAATAAACAGTACTCCAAAAACTCTTTTTAATAGATGTGCTTCTTTTTATAGTTCAAATACTTTCACAAACAGGGATTTAGCTCTGTGCAACCATTTGAAACAGCAGCTCTGTTACTGAATTAATTTTATAGGTAAAGTAGTAAATTATACTGGTTCTAATGAATACAAAATCGCAAACTGAAGGAAACTGAAAAGCTTTGTGAAGGCAAATCAGGATCTGAACAAAGGACAATGTAGTAGGACTCTTGAATAGATGAAGCCTTTTATCCAGCAGTTTGAGGTTTGGGGACAGACCTTCACATGCACAAGAGCTGCATCGCTAAGCCATGTTAAGCAGAGAGTCAGCATGCATGCTGCAAGGGGCATGACCCTAAGACATTAATATGAGACACATACTTCTCTGCCAAAGGTATTTGCAGAGCTTCTACTACAACAGCAAGATTACATGTGAGCAGTGATCCCCAACCAAATGAACAAATGAGTGAAAACTAAATACAACCCCTCGCCTAACCCTTGATGATTCCTGTGGACTTTGGTGAAAATACACTAATTCTAGAAAGTTCAAGCATGTGATTTCTGTCTTGCATTATGGAGCTGCTGGCACTTCTGGAGCACCTAGTTGCAGTGCTTAAAGTCCTTGATCTTCTTCCATGACCTGAACCAAAAATTATTTTTTGAAGGTTGTATTTAATAAATAATACCACTATCTATTGCCAGCTGCATTGTAAGTATTCCCTGTCCAGACTGAAAGAATGGACAGAAGACAAAAAAGATTCTTTGCCCTGGAAAAAGCTATAAACTAATAAAGCTCCCCAAGCCCTGGAAATAAGTAAGGGGTCTGGAGGATGGAAAGCAATAGGTATCTATTCTATTTGGTCCTTGCAAATTTTCTGTGTAACTGAATTCTTCACCTTCCCCTATGCCCTTCCCACACACAACTCATCCAATGACTATGGTAATCAACAGAGAAGGATCTGTCAATGTCCGTGAGCCTCAGATCGTATGCCATGAAAGATATGATTCCCAGAGAAGACAGGGAAGGGAAGGTGCAGAAACACCTAAAAGTTAACATTATAAAAATGTAACAGGCGCAGTGGTTGCCACCAGCCACCTGGACTGGTTGATCTCTCTGCTGTGTGCCACATTGCTTTAGCACACCTTATTTTTGTCATTCTGCTGTCTGGCTGATCAGCTCCTTTGGGCAGGTAATCTTCTACATGACTATATGTAACTATATATGGCGGGGAGGGAACAGTGACACAAAGGATGAATGTAGCCTGCACCCTCACTTCCTACAGCTCCACAGCTGCATTTTCCCCCTTGTCGTTACAGGATAACCCGAAAGTGCATGTGTGATAATACACGCCAAAAGTTCTACAATGTCCGGGCCTGCCTTAATCAAAAAAGGTTCCCCTGAAACCAAGAGAGGCCACTAAGAGTCATCCTGCTGTCTCCACAGCTACTGTGGCTTTAAAACCCCAGTGTCTTAGGGAGGAGGTACAGGGCTTTTTCCAGTCGTGCCACCAACCTGCAGTCACTGGAAGGCCGTGACATTCTTCTGGGATGCTGTAATGCATTTTCATCACTGAATACATTCAAGTACAGAGGTATTTTTCATGGGTCTAAGAGGAGGTTATTATCACCTCAGTTAATTATCTGTAAGGACTCAGACTCCAGCAAACGTTAATTATCCTTCCATCAATTTCATGTTCATGAAAGCTTAGTAGGGCTATTTTTATCAATACAAATATCTCCTTCCTGAATGGAAAAGCTGCTCTTTTTCTTGTATATCTTATTTTTATATGTTAAACACATTAGACAGAACTGAGGGGTTTTTTTCCCTCTCTTAGAAACCATCCTAAGAATGTGTAATACTTAATGAAAGTGCTAAGAACAATACCATCTTCAGACCTGAATGTATGATGTTAGAAATCTGGTATGGGGATGAGGCAAAAATGATCAGAATGGGGTACTTGAAGTCCACATTTCATCCTACAAAATATGGGAGAGCGGTTTGGTGCCCAGAGCGTTCCAGCAGACAGGTGCCTAAATAAGTCTTCTCATCCTGTGCCTGTTAGGATAGGGTTTGAACCTCTGGGTGATGGTGTTCTACACGTGACGTAGGAATAACAACAGTTGCATTCACTCAGGGCGCTACATTCAGATCAGTCAATGTCCCTTTTGTTTCTAGCTCTGAGGGTCATGATGGGATCTCTAAAGGCATCAGAGGAACATATACCAGCATAGCTGCTCTGCCTGAAACTCCAGGCAGCTGGAAACAATAGCATCGAGAAGGCTGTCCCTCAGTGAGGTGTTTACTCTGGAGCTTAATGATGAGCACTGGCTTTTCTATACCGTTAATGTTTGCAATCTTTTGAACACAAATAGCTAGTAAATGTACCCTGAGGCCCAGCCTGCTTCCCCAACACCATAAACCATATAATTTAAACTATAAACCATACAAGCCCATACTACCTCCTTTGATAATGTTCTTATGCCGCTGTGTCCAGACCCTGAGAAGAGGACTTCAAAAGGAAAAGCTCACTCGGTATTGGAAGATCTGTTAGCTATTAGGTGTTCTGGTGAACAGCTCTGATGCACTCAGAGGAAAGGAGAGGATTTTTGGAGCTTTAGGTACTGGAAATCATTGCTGAGTATATTACGCATTTTCAGTGTGGCTTTGGGCAAAGTGCTTTGGCCTTGACTTTGTACCAGGAAAGGAAATGGGAATGTAGCTACTGACTTCAGTGGGATCTAGACTGGGACCCTTGTCTCTCCATAATTTCTAAGTTTCCCATCTGATTGGAAACTTTCTTTAACACCTCACTGTTTTCAATATACAGACTTGGAGCACTCTACAGAGGTCGTCCAAGCGAGGCTTCCCAGGCTGTGCAGCTCGGAGGTAACGGGCTGCCCTTCCTGGTCTCTGGCTCCCGGGCAGACCACCTTGCATGCTGGATCCTGCTCCCTTGTGCGGAGCATTTTGAGTTTCCAGGGCAGGGAAGTACTTGACAGGAAGGTTTTTTGGCCAGAATGACACCAAAATGTGAAATATCCAAACACACTCTAGGAACTGCAATGTTTAATTTTTACCTGCCACTAACAAGGACGTAAACTCATTTGTTTAGATTGTGTCTCTTGCAGTGCTCTCTCTAAACAGGTGGCTCTGCAGTGGCTATCATCTCAAGCCCTGTTTTTGCTTGTGGCTTCAAATTATTACTGTAAAGCAATCATATTCTGCATCCCCCTGACAGGTATATATTGATAGGAAGTTTGGTAAAAAGGGAGGAAGGAGGGGAAAGGAAGACATTATCAGAGCTTTGTTTGAAAGTCAGAGCACTAAAATAATTTGAAAAAGAGTTTCAGGGTAACCCTGATTCTTTCTCTGCTTGTTATGTTTTCCATCCTTACTCATAACTCTAGGACTCCATCCCAGCCCCAACCTAAGCAGCATTGACAGGAAAGGATTATCCACAGGAATGAGACATATTTACTTCTAGAGTGCCAAAGGAAAATCTTTCTGAGTGGAACAAAGCCGGCCTTATTTGAACTAGCTTCTTCCTCTAGAACTGTGGATGGGCACCAGGGTGGAGTGCAGGAGTTAACTGGGTATTTCATCTACACGGGTTTTTTTCTAAACAGGATATGTAGCAAAATGAGATATTGCTTCTTTGGCTTTTATTCCTCTCACGGTGGAATCACTTGAGAAAAGATTTGCCCTCCAATACTAAGCTGAGCATCTAGATAGCATCACCTTGGAAAGGATTTTGAGATGGATCATTTATATATCTGTATCAGCCAAAGAAACACCTGCTACATAAGCTCCAATATGGAGGGGGAAAAAAAAAAAAAAAAGCAGAGTTCAGGGATCTCTGTCTGAAGTCTAGCAGGCTACAACTGTGATGCTGCATTAATTCTGAATAGCTCTGGTGTTTAGTATTTGCATTATAAATGGAGGAATCATCAGGCTCCACCTGATCAGAAATCAGCATCAGAAATGACGAGATTTCTGAGTTCCCTTTCTCAGTGCATGAGCAAGCATTGACTCCTGAGAAGATATATTATATTGGGAGCTTGCAAAATATTGCATACTAGAGATTCTGGAGAGGTTTTTGCGATGTGAGAAGCAGAAAATACACTTTTTGCTTTGGTTGCCAAGGCAGAATTGCTCTTTGAGCATCCTTGGTCAGTGTTTGACCAAAGGGCTTCTTGGGAAAGGGATTTGCTTTGTGTGCTTTTTGGCCATCTCATGCCAGGATTTACAAATAAGTGTCAATAAAGTCCTGCGTGTAAATGTTCAGACTCTGCATCTCTGGTATCAGTGAATATCCGCTCGGGGTTGGTGGAGGCCGATGACTAAAACGCACGCAGGAAGGGCAGGGTAGCAGCAGTGTGTGAGCACTCAGAGGACCTATGAGGATTAGCACCTCACGGTGCTAAATATCATATACAGCTGATATTAAAACCAAAACAGCCACAGCTTCCCCCTCCCTAAACACCTACACACTGGGCAGCCGGGGACACAACAAACGGGCCAGGGGCCGGCTATGAGCAAAATGGCTAAACTGGGCAGAGTAAGTAGCAGTTGCTTCCAGAACCAGCCCCTCGCTGGATGGAGGGTTTTTCCGGGGGACGGTATCACCCAAGCGGAGCGTTGAACAGAGCACATGAGGGGCGCCGCTCCGGGATCCGGAGGAGGGACGTGGGGGGAGGCGGCGCCGGGCCTTCGCGAGCGGGAGGCGCCAGGCCGGGCGCCTTCCCGGCCCCTGCCCGGGGAAGGCGTACCAGAGGGTCGGACAGACCGACGGGCGGACGGAGGGGCAGACAGGTGCGCAGCCCTCCCCACCAGCCGCCACCGGAGGGCGCCCGCCCGCCGCCGCCCGGCCCCGCTCCCGCCCCGCTCCGGCCCCGCC